>JAHWFP010100445.1:21280-69537 GCA_023313725.1 Lithobius niger | reverse complement strand
ATTTAATTGCGTTCCAGGGGAGCGCTAAATTGTCACCGGTTTATACACAAAGGGCATCCAGTTCAGTTACAGAAACAATTTTCGTCGGGCAACACTCTGCGAGAAAAGTTCATCATCTGGCATAGAATCTCTAAAATAAACTTAAGCGAAAAATTTGTTCTTTTTTTTTTCAAGAATGCCCCAACTTTTTGAAAATCTGCTTACTCGTTTACCCGTGGTGTAAGTCCTAACAATTAACTAAGTGTGAACTATTCTTTCCAATTGTCCTTTTGCTGCAAATCACTGCAGTGAGTAACGGCATTGCAGCCTGCTACCGGTTAAATTTATAGATTTTGTTTGAGTTGTTTCTTTTGCAGCTGCTCTATTCGATTCTGAGATACACGGTATAAATTATGTTTATTGTTGGAAGTTAATAAACCTCATATTCTTCCATAGAAATTGGCAACAATGACTGCAACTTGATGCCATCCTCCAACGTGATTACGGTTCGTGCAGGGTATTGTTGGAGCGATGCAATGTGCAAAACCTTTTGGCCGCTACTGTACACTATACGCCAGAGTCAACCTTCCTTTGCACTATTGCACTGCTAACGAGGCAGTGCAACGTGACGTATATTGTCAGGAGTGCAATAGTGCAAAGGGAGGTTGACTCCGGTGTATAGTGTACAGTGTATGTATATGTATGGTGTGTGTATAGGTAGAACGTTGCACTGCCTCGTTAGCAACACCAGGACTACACCACACTCCGTCACTGCAGCATGCTTGCTTATTCATTGTGTACAAGTTACCAGCCCGCTTTCTCTTCCCCATCAAGGGTAAGTTCCAGCAGGCCACAAACACTTTCCTTCTGGACTTCCACAGCCACTTCTGGCACTTCAAACCTCTTCTGAGACAACACCTCACCTTGCCACTGCAGCTCATCCACTGTGCACAAGTATCCCACTCTGAGAGCCTCACACTAACTCCTCATTCTGACTATCTCTGTCTCATCCAAGACAAAACCCCTCCGAAATACTACAAGGTTGGAGGAGGTGACAGGAGACCACTATTACCACCCCCTACCATTTGCAATCTACACACTGATCCTAGAAACCCGACAAAATTTTGCGATCGCTCTTAACCTAGTATGGAGCTCCCTACCACCCGTTAATGACAGCAACTCATGAACCGTGGACAATCCCTGCACCCAGGGAGCTAACAGCATCCTCGAGCTGACGTATTTCCTGCAATGCAGGAGAACGTGCTCTAGTGTTTCGTCAACTAGGCATTCCGTACAGGTTGGTGTGCCAACCCATCCAAACCGGGATTGATGAGCATGTAGTAGAGTATGACCAACTCTGAGTCTGGATAGTACCTTCGCATCTCAATAGGTCATCTTGTCAAGACCGGACTTCCCAGTGCACACTGAGTGCAGGGTATAAAAGCTCCGAGCTGCGTCTGTCTCATCCCATTCCTTTTGCCACACCGCAAGTGCCCACTGCTTGACTATGGCACGGCACATCTGCGCAGAGAGCACTGAGGTGACTGGCAGACACATCCCTACCTCAGCCTCATGGGCTATCCCACTTGCTTGTACATTTACCGGGTCGCCACTATGACCTTTCACCCAAGGAAACTCCACCCGACTGTTTCGAGTCACAACCCAAAATTTCCAGAGTATTGTGAATACCAGAGGATCTCGAACTAAAGATTCTCACATGCCTTCTGTAACAACCTGTAGCTGGCCAATGAGTCAGTGCAGATTGTGTACGATGGTAACTCTAAAGCAACAGCCACATCAAGAGCCACAGAGATGGCAAGCAGCTCACAGAGCATACTGGACGTGACAGCGACATGGTGCTGAACTGTCACCTTCAGCGATGGGATCGTAATCCCAAGTCCTCCTGTATGCTCAGTAGTGCTGAAGGAGGCATCACAGTAAAGGTTGCACTCCGTGCAATTCGGCCGAAAAACCTGAGCTAGGTCTGGACACAAGCTCCAGGGACTAAGAGACTATGCACAGGCAACCAGTAAAGCGCAGCTCGCTACTTGCTGCAGCAGAGTTACTCTCGGACCAGCTTCCCCAAGGATCCTTCTCGCTCAATTTGTCATAATCTTCCAAAATTCCACCCACAGGGTTGCCACGGCCACGACTTATGTTGCGCAGACAAAGCATCACCAGAAGCTCCTTAGCTCTACACTCAATCGTTGGCTCTCCACACTCCACCCATAGAGCCTGAACTGGGGTGGAAGCAATACAGCCTGAAACTGCACGTACACACTCGTTAACTACTACTTGAAGCACCTTCAGGTGTCTTTTAGAGGTTGCCAGAAACGGTAGATGGTTATCAATCACAGACCTCACAAATGTCCAATATGCTGCTAAGAGGGCCCTTCTCGTGACATGTTTACCACTGCACAGTGCACTCAAGACCCGCACCACGTGCTAACAACTTTTCCTTCACTCTTGCAACATCCTGCAACCAGTCAAGTGCTGCATCCAGCACAAATCCAAGATACTTAACCTGCGACTTCGGACTCACAACCTGATCACTCACGTGAAGGCGCACCCACTCAAGAGCCACGATGGCATACCTTGCAAACTCAACTACTACTGTCTTGGCCGGAGCCAAGAGGGGACCTCGCACCCTGAGCAGATGCTGAATATCGTCAAGAGTCTTCTGCACTCACTCTGTCAGCAGCTCCAGCATGTCACCAACAAACCAAACAGCAACATCGCAGAGACACCAATCTCAATCAAAACCTCGTTGATGGCAACAGTAAAGAGTGTCGGACTCAAGCAACTCCCTTGAGGGAGCCCCCTATCCGTAGTTGCTTCAGTCAACCAGCTGCCATTAACTCTCATCACAAATACTCGTATACTCAAAAGCACAACTATGGTGTCAACAAGTCGCAAACTAACACCTATCTTAACCAGAGCTGCCTTTACCCATGCGATGGACACAGTGTCATAAGCAGCCTTGACATCCAAGAAGACAGCCAACACAACTTTACTCTGTGCCCACGCCTCTCTGGCGAGCAGGAACAAGACAGCATCCTGCGCACTATAGTTTGGTCGGTACCCAAACTGCACCCTAGCTAGGCATTCATAGTACTCAATATGCCAGCTCAGCCTCTTGATCACCATTTGCTCATAGACTTTCCTAACGCACGACAATAAAGCCATTGGTCGATAGTTCACCAGTTCCGACCTGTTGCTACCTGGTTTATGAACCGGGACAAGAATGGTGAACAACCAGGCTGGAAGGATGGGTGCACCACAAAGAACTTGTCAAAATAGCTCCAAAAGAGACTGCTGTTCTGCAGCCATTCTCTGCTGAATGGCGTCATAACCCACACCATCAATGCCCGACACACTAGCTGCCCTGCAACACGACAGGGATGCTCTAAATGCCATGGAACATCTCCCACGTGAGACACCACATCAGCATCTGGCACAGAAGGAGAGGCTCCCACTGCAAGGCTGTACACAGTTGGAAACCTTGCATTGAAGGCATCCGCCATCTGCACTCCCCGTAAAACCTAACGGTTTTCCATAGTTGGCACCATACCGTAAACCCTTCTCTGCATAACCCTGCTTTCACTACGACCAAGAGCTTTCCACGCCTGCTGTAGCGATTTGGAATTAGCCACTTGCTCACACAAATGTTCACACATCTGCACTCCCCGTAAAACCTAACGGTTTTCCATAGTTGCCACCATACCGTAAACCCTTCTCTGCATAACCCTGCTTTCACTACGACCAAGAGCTTTCCACGCCTGCTGTAGCGATATGGAATTAGCCACTTGCTCACACAAATGTTCACCGTATGATGCCTTTTCTTGTCTCAGAATGAAATGTGACTCCTCCGAAATACCACGATATACTAACCACAGTTCGTCACTCAGAGCCCGCTACCATTTTCTGTACGATTTGCACCTGTCTCTGACCACAACTGCGTATCGGCTCGTCCACTGTGATGGGCAGCCAGTACCGGACGGACCAGACCGCCGCACACGTCCTTGTTGTACTCCAATCCAATCACCAAAAATACCATTGCTAACTACAGGACGCCGCTGCGGACGCTCCCCTGGTATGCGCCGCTGCAGCTTGCATGGGCACAGAGCGACCGGGAAGTGGTCACTCCCGAGCAAATCATCCAAGACTTTAAATGTGAACCACGCCACAACAGTACGCGAGCGCACAAAGAAGTCAAGAACCGACTCTTGAACTCCCGTTGACGTCTGTTGCCACCGGATGAGCGTAGGTGTACCATCCTGCATAATTTCAAAGCTCTGACTATCAATGACACTGGCTAACCTACGACCACGAGTGATCCCCAATCATAGTGGTGACCATTAAAGTCACCACCAATGATAACCGGCGTCCCTAACTGCCTAAACCACGCAGTCCACTCAGCTACTGTTGGGTTGCCCGTAACATGGAAAAAAAACTACTGTAATCCACCTACCCGACATGTACATTTTTATCGCCACAGCGTCGATACCCCTAATAAGCAGCACAATCTGAATGGTACTATACGAGGCAGCCCACTTAACAAAAAACACCAACTTTAGAACCCGAAAAAACAAAATCCGCTCCCCAAAATAAGGCATCAAACCCTTGCATATTGTTTGCTTCTTGGATGCCAAGGACGTCTACTTGATGCAAAAGGAGCTCTACATCATCTAACTTATGCTGAACACTGCGCGCATTCCAAGAGGCAATTTTGAAAATAAGAGATGAGATATATTCATTCTCAGAAGGAGAAATGAACACAAAAGGGCATAAATTCAGATGCCACTAATATTGGTCCAGGTACAAAGCTAAAAATTGCAAGAAAATAATAATAAAATACATACAAGTAAAATCTCATAATGGATGATGAAGGTAAATATAAATCAAAACAATTCTACCAAACATAATTTCATATAAAGGTTAATATCCAATAAAAAGTTAAAAACACTGCAAGTACTCTCCAAGATCAATTTTCTTTAACCTCCGTTTAAAAACCTCAAGGGAAGGGGCAAGAACGACATCCCTGGGCAATGTGTTCCAGGGATGAACGACTCTATTCGAAAAAAACAACTTCCGACAAACATGCAAGCATTGCGAATTTTAAGCAAGGACCTTTACTAACATCTCGTAACCTAACTCTCCCACATCTGCTGTCCCCTCTGACTCACTACAACTCAGAATGATTTGGCTATCTTGAATTTGCGATGCGAGGGCCTCATTCAAAATTTGACCCACTACATTACTTACTGCATTGCTCGTTGTACTCATGTACGAATGATCACTTATCTCCTGCAACACACTTACTGTTTCCGTTCCCACTGGATCAATAACCATTACAAACTCTCTCTTGCCTCTTTCCCCTCCTTCTTTTCCAACCGTGGAGACATTTTCTTGGATGTCTTCTATCTGCGCTGATGGTGTTGGCGACTTAGTGCTTTTTTTCCTCTTCCGCTTTCTCTTTGCAGGTGGGGTAAGCCATGGTCTGTCACTATCCTGGCTACGTTCATTATGTTGTGAAAAGTCATTTTGATGCTGCACATTATGCACATCCACACAAACTATGCCATCCCCACTTGCTTCTTGAGGTCGAAAATCCACAGTTTCCAACACGGCGGTAAGGCATGGGGCACTCGTGCTTATAGCCGGTATGCACAGGTTGACTTGAACACTGGTGCGCTGTTGCTGTTGTAGCTGCTGCTGGGTTTGTTGGTGCTGCGGTTGCCGTGATTGTTGTGTACTGCGTGACACTACACTCGGTTGCATTCGCCCTTGCGATGCTTGCTGACATTGCTGCAACATCTGTTGCACAAGTTTCGCTCTCGCGGCCGCTTGAAGGGGAGGACACAAGTGCCTTGGCTCGCACCAGAACTCGCACGTCTCGCACGCTCGGCTCGCACACGCACGACAGTAATGTCCCCTCATTCCACAACATAGAATGGATCTTGAGTTTGCTGAGTGGCATTGTTCCCTACTTACAATGGTTAAAACAATGTAAAACAATCAAAATGATCGTTCAGGGTTCCGTAACTCCGGAATAGCTCGGCCAATTGAAAAAGTGGTCTCTCTGAGGATGAAGCCGTGGAAAATTTCTGGCTTAGATCATGTTTCAGATTTTAGGTAGATGCAGTAGTTTATTCTAAAACTGTGTCACACAAGAACAAGAACAACCACAACAACAAGAAGTGAACAGTTTCAAATTTACGTGTGGTTTCCTACTATTACTCTTACACGGAATTGCTCAAAAGTTGGAATAAATATACATTCCACGCCTATCTACTATCTGGCCAAGTTTGGTCGAAATATACTGAATAGGAACGGAGAGATTAATAGTATTAGTTTTGCTGGAGAGAGGACTTCAATCATACATGATACTGCAGCTCCTTGAGCAAAGTTTCATTAATAAACAAAAACGTATCGTTAAAAGTTAAAAGTAAGGGTATAAAAGTCAAAACCTGTAAGGAACACGGACAGGCTTTGACTGTAAGGGTCTAGGTGTCAAATTTGGCCAGTAAGACGCTGCTAAGCATTAGACCCTTAACACCCGGTTTTTGACGAATAGCTGTCCGAAATCGTCCTATACTGAGCCATGAGATGATCCAATGATAGTGGGGGTGTGGGTTTCCTGCTATGATTTAGGTTGACAACTTTTTTCCGGTTTGGTAACATGGCAGCGATTCCAAGCAAAACAACCTGCTACAAGCGTAAGCGTGTACACCCATTCTGTTTCAGTTACTAAGTCATTAATAAATAGACACAAATTGAAGAAAATAATATTAAGGAAAATTGGAAATTAGCCAACAGCGAAAATCGTACAGTAGAAATAACGTAGTTCAGTAAGCCACCTTTATGCACTTACGTTTCGTCGGAGTGCAACGGAGAGATTAAGGTGCTATGCAAGTGATCTGGGGGCGAACTGGGTGGCCGGTTCGAATCCGGGTCATGCCACTCCGATAACGTAAGTGCGTAAAGGTGGCTTACTGAACTACGTTATTTCTAGTGTATAATTTTCGCTGTTGGCTAATTCCCAATTTTCCTTACTAAGTCATTAACATGATCACCGGGTAGTAAGGTCTAATGCTTAGCAGCGTCTTACTGGCCAAATTTGACACCTAGACCCTTAGAGTCAAAGCTTGTCCGTGTTCCTTACAGGTTTTGACTTTTAGACCCTTACTTTTAACTTTTAACGATACGTTTTTGTTTATTAATCCGAGTTACTTTGAGAATTGTAATAAATCAAGGGGATGAGGGGTGGGGTATGTGTGGCACCTTTATAATTAATTTGTTGTTTGTTTTTTTGCGCCGCCTTTAAGCTCGGTAAATAGCTATGGCCTTTACTAACCTGGCTATCGCTAGTGTTAACAATAGAAACAAATCCTTTGACCTTCAGTCTATGTCTTGCAGTTGGCGTTTGCTAAATGGCATTGTTGCATAATAACAATGTTTTTTAAACAATGTAAAACAATCAATCTGGTCGTTTAGAGCTCCGTAACTCCTGAACCATTTGACCAATTAGAAAAGGTCTTATGGAAAATGCACATCTACAGAGCAGTACCTGTAAAATGAGCTAAGAACCAGCTTTACAGGACAAATAGTTTGACCTGCAGAGAGGACAGACGAAAGGTACATCCCCATAACAAGACCAAGAACAAGACTAAGAACAAGAAGTTGTCTATTTGGCCCCTCTCTGTATCTCGGATTTGGCTGGACTGAATTTCACAATTTTTGGACTGTAGACAGGCCTTGACTAGTCAAGGCTAGATTCCAAATTTGGTTTAAAATTTTTTAATTTTGACGGAGTTACAAGCTCTCAAAGCTGAAACTTTAACACAGAGATCCTAGGTCGACCCTTACTAACACTGGCTATCGCCAGTGTTAATAAGCAGCTCCTTGAGCAATGTTTCATAACAATGCAAAGCATTAAAAGATTGCTACTCAGCAGCCAGTTGGCGCAAAAATTGGATTGACGAAACTTAATTCAGTGAAACATCGATATTCACATGAGCATCCAAACTGTACCAGTGTTGAAAACTGTGCATCTACGACCAGGCGTGCATAGCACGGGCTTCCTCTAGTTAGCAAATAATGCTAACCGGCAAATGCCAGTAAACTGAACATTAAATAAATCCGTGCGTTTGCAAGGAGATACTGCAGTACTAATAAGAAAGATTAATCATATGATAAAAGTTGACTGCAATCATCAAAACGTAACGAAAGCCAAAAAAAAAAAAAAATGAACCAGAAAATTAGGTTGGAATTTCCATATCCTAATTGCTAAAAAGAATGGATTTCATCAATTTGGACCAAAAAGACCTGATCTACCCTAAAAATACCTTGTTAAGGATTCCCACCAAGCTTTTCGGCCGTGTGAAGCGTGATATCAAACACCAAGCTCTTTTGCCAAGCTAATCCCTGTTTTGTAAGGCTTAAATCCGTATTTTATAAGCCTTTGCGTTTTTTATACTAAGCGTTATAAATATCAGGAAGGATGTAATGCATTTTGAAATTTCTGCCAGCATTAATTCTCCACTGGACTCCAAAATTGATGCTTTCTAACAAAAATTGAAATTAAAATTAAAATTTGCTGGTGCTTTGTCTGCTCAAAAACCCAAATTCGGAAAGCTACTCATCGCAACCACCGTCAATGCCATCCAGCGACCCCATGCAAAAGCAAATGGACAAAGAAACAAGATGCAATGACGCAACCGAAAAGATATGAGCCACAACACTGTCTCCAATACAACACGGGTTGCTGCCTGTGCCTGACGCATTGGTTCAACCTTAATGTTTTTTAATATATGTTTAAGCAACTTAAATTTATTGTGTGAATAATAATCGCTCTGCTCCATTTTGTCGACAGTGTAACTGATGACGCCATAGTATTTTACATTTGGTTATTTCTTTTTTATTACAGCTTCCCTGCTAGACAATGATGTCACAATGAAGGTTGCTGGATACTTGGGAAAAGACTGGAAAGAGTTTGCAATTCGACTGGACATAACGTATTCAGAGATTGAAATGATTACAATAGGTCAAGCAAATGATGGTGTAAAAGGGATGGCAATGAAAACAATAAACCTATGGATGCAAAGAGAAGGAGAAGCTGCAACTAAAGAAAAACTGATTGAAATTCTCCTCGAGATCGGTCGAAAAGACATTGCATATGAAATGTGAGTATTTCGTATTTATTTTTTTATTTATTGTTCGTTTCACGATGATTCAACATGAGTAACTTTTTTAAATCATTCATCAAACGAAGTCAATATTCCTCCGGTCTTAATTTGTTAGGTTTTTTTAGCAAATAGCAGCAACTCTCACTGCTATGAATGAGTAAAGCATATAACGCAACAAAATATTGGTGTGACGACTTTTTAACAGAGTTCAAAGTCAGGAAAAACTAAGGTTGAGAGCCACGCACATCAAGTGCAGACAATAATCTACCCTTACACTGATGTATAATATCCGATTACGCAAAAAAACACCACGTTCAATTTATAATAATATTCTTTATTAATTTGTTTTAAATTTTGATTAAATTTGATTAATTTTACGTTTACGCTGATTATTCTCATTTAAATATGTATTTTTAAAATATTATTTACTGAAAAGACTGGCTTAGATGTGTGTTTATCCTTATTACCAGACAGCAAGCGCCACAGAGTAGCTGTCTGCATCATGACTAGGAACACCCACAACATGGCTGTTAAAAATGTGTGTCCAACATGGATGTTCAATGAATATCGTCGTTCCTTTTAGGTGCTTTTAAAATTGTAATCAAGTCCTCAACATATTTTATAATTTTTCCGAAAATTAAAAAGTGTTTTTTTTTTCTTTTCTGTTGTGGGTAATTCTGCCAATCAGGAAGCAGTGAACTGTTGAACCGTAAAAATCCTGCTGCGGTGTTGAGTTCCAGTTAGCCTTGAGTTAAATGCTGGGATGTAAGTTGAAACGTAGATAATACTACATCAGGTAGATGTAGTGTCAGATACACCATGGAGCTCGTCGCAGTATGCTCTCCAGCACACACGTAGACAAAGTAGAAATCGTAGTTGATGCTGAGAGAAGTCTGCATATAGTTTTGATGAATGTTAGCAAGTATAGCAATTTGGTGAGACTTTTTTATATGAAATACTTTTCTCTGCTATTGTGCTGTTATAGTATGCTATTTGAACAGAGCAAGATGAAATGGAAGAAAGGAACGAACTGAAATCAGTAAATACGAGGAAAATGTTCAGCAGCTAGCTACAACATAATTAACATTTTGCTACGATAGCTAACGTGTCCCAAGGAATGATATTTGCCAATTACTTAAAAGAGCTAGGTTTTCGCATGCTCCTGTACTGGGGGCACCAGTTAGAGACAGGGAATTTGTTTTGCAAACAGATGTGTCGCAAAATAAAATTCCTTTAGTGATTTTGCTAAGGGATGATGAGGGAAGGGAACATCCGGTTTTGTTTTTATCACGTAAGTTGACAAAAGCAGACGTTTCGTATAGTATGACAGAAAAAGAATGTTTAGTGGTGGAATGGGGGTGTAAAAAATTGCAGCCATATCTGGCAATAACGCCATTTGTCATTCAGAGTGATTATAATCCATTGGTGTGGTTTGGACAGGTAAGAAAAAATGTGGGGCTGCAAATGGGCATTTATTGAGACGGGAACTCATTGAGGGGAAGGAACATCCGGTTTTGTTTTTATCACGTAATTTGATAAAAGCAGACGTTTCGTATAGTATGACAGAAAATGAATGTTTAGCGGTTGTGTGGGGTGTAAAAAAATTGCAGCCGTATCTGACAATGATGCCATTTGCCCTTCAGACTGACCATAATCCATTCGTGTGGTTCGGGAAGGTAGGAAAAAAGCGGAACTGCAAATGGGCGTTTAATGAGACGGGGACTATTTTTGCAAAATCAGGCAATTAAATTTGGATATAGGAAAGGGAGCAGTAATGACAACGCTGATGTGTTAATTAGGTTCCAGTGGAAGAATGGGTTGATGAGCCTTAGCTGAGTTGCATGGGAGGAATGCTGTGAATGTGTGTGAAAGTGTTGCTGAAGTTAAGGTTGAATGTATGTGTGTTTGTATCAGAAAACAGTATGGTTTCTACCAATGAATGTGATAATTTGATTGCCGATATGCCAGTGACATTGTGGTGATTTATTGACTAAATCAGTGCTAAAGGGTGGAGGGGTGTCATGGCCTGTGCCCTTTAATTACGTTCCTTTTTCGAATGGAGCAGAGTGGCTGATGCCATTTCTCGAATGAGCAGAGCAAACTGTTGCTTTTGTAAGTACATCAAACATTTCACAAGAAGGCAACGTGATAATTGCTGGAACGTGCTCGTCAGCTAATAAGCGAACTTTTGATGGCAAAGCATCAGACCTTCTGGAGACAACGAATGAACAACAGCTCACACCGTCGTTGCAAGTCCTCATTGTAATGATTGTGGTATTTCGTAATATCTGTAAAGTTGTTTCGCATGCGAGCAGTAAAACGTCTTTCAACAAAATAGTTTCAAGGTCTACAGTCAATTACATTGTTGTACTTATAGTTATTTTCAGAACATGTCAATTGGCTAGCTTTACAGACGAATTTTCTGATGTTTGTGATTTGACCTGTTTTTGTAACCAGCAAATGTGTGAATATTTTGCCTGATTGTTTTGTTTATTGATTTTAGTAACCCACCATCAGAAATAATGCCTACCAGGAACAAAGTCTACTCAAAGAAACTCCAAAGTAAGGTTAAACATTGTCTACACTATATTGTGCAACAAATGGTAACAAAATAAATAGAAAGAAATAGCTATCAAGTGCCAGGAAAATATAAAATAATTTCACGACGTTTTGTCTCCTAGGTCGGAGTCATTATCAACTGAAGGAAACTAAACCATGTCAAAGAACAATAAATAAAAATTTTATTGTTCTTGCATTTGTTTAGTTTCCTTCACTTGATAACTATTCTGACCTAGGAGACGAAACGTAGTGAAATTATTTTATTTATATTTGTTACTTGCACTTGATAGCTATTTTTGTTTTACCTACTCACTAAATGGCTTTTTAACTTACCGCTTGTCGAATATAGTAACAAAGTAGAAATTACTTTTGTTTTAATTTTTCAACTAGTGAACATGTTCACCATGTTCGTTTTGTGTTTACAGTATTTTTTTAAAGTTAAAAGCAACTCGGTGAAAATTAATAATAATAATAATAATAATAATATTTGTTGCGATAGCAAAGGGTCTGGCAAGGACTGGGGAATCACTGACAGTCACCTGCAATTACATGTAAATACAGTGTACAATAAATGGCCAAGGAATGGATGATGGTAAGAGGTTTGGGGACACGAATGCCTTACCACCAAGGTTAGACCTGCCAGAGACTCAAAGGCTCCCGATGGCATCGCCAAACGTGCAGGACATGGGAAGGGAGTGAAAATGTTAAAAGGCCCAAAATGATGCTGTATAATTAAAAAGTAAAAACAGTGCTAAAAATTTAAAAGTATGCTACGGTGAATACTAAAAACTACTATTTTGGTAAAAACTAAATGAATTTTACCAAAATTAATTGAATCCATTAACACCCCCCCCTACTCATTCACTCTGTAACGAGTTCTACAACTGACTGATGGCTACGTTACTATGACAGCTAATTTCAGGCAGTCGTTCTAAGTGAATGTAGTTGTATGAAGCTAATCACAAGATTTCCTATTTTTACAGACCAACTAATGTCACGATCCGACCAACCAATGGAAAACAAATCGCCAGGAACTTCAATAAAAGAATAAACAGGATGTAGCATAAGCCAACTTTCAACCTCAGAATTTTCTTCACGAAAATCTATACAACGTGAAAATTTTAGAGATGAGCTAAAACAAGGGGCTACAGAGACTATGTAAGTCGCATTGGTCTTCTGGAAAGTTCCTCCACTTCCAATGTTGAGGCGCACACCTCTATCATGCACTACAACAGCTATCTCTATTATATAATCTAAAAACAGTAACCATCAGAATTGCCCGTTACAAATGTGTTAGCTTTTAAGCTAATTTTACGTTTTAGGCATAATTGTCAGCGTTTAGGCCTAATTTACAACCTTAATTTCGTAAGTAGCAACTAACGGACATTTGGATTGTATACAGTAAGCCTATTTATTTTTGCAACACGGTATGCCACCACGCACACAATTACAGTGTTACAACGTAATGCGCAACGTAGCCTAATATAGATCAGTGGTAGTAGGGAACGGACAGAAGAAACGCTGCAGCAGCGACTCGTAGCTACTATTGACGTTGCCATGGTAACGTGATTTTAGATCTAATTTTCATTTTTTAGACCTAATTTTTTTAACGGCAGTTTTAGTTTCGTAAGTAGCAGATAGGCCTAATGGAGAATTTGGCTCGATCGTAAGCCTATTCATTCGTGCAACAATGTGGCGAGACTCTTTTAAACGAAGCTAAAATGTTTTTGTTTTTACGGCTGCATTAACACAACTCTTTAGGATTTCAATTCGACAATGAAATGTTATTATTTAATTTAGTTACGTCGAAGAAGTCTATTAGCTATAAGTAGGCAACGATGTTTTAATTTGCCATGTTATTTGACTAACTTTTGACACTGAATCGAACGTTGTAAACAGTGGTCGTCAATTTCTGGTACCGTTGTGAAGTTGAAAAAAGCGACGGACGGACGGACGGACAAAGTCGTTGCAGCCGGTACGGCTGTACAGAAGACTAAAAATTATGCAACACTTCCCAATACATTCACTGATACACTTAAAAAATATATAGGGACACTTGATTGGCAGTATGGCTGTGAGCCTGGATTGGCATTAATGAATGACTTATAGCTGAACTCATTTAGCAACATGAATGGTCCATTGTTGGTTGGTCGCTAGCTCATTGCAGCAGAGTAACAGTAGTATTTTTTGCACTGCTTTTCATTGTAGTTCTTTCGTTAATTTTCTTATTGGCTGGAACCATATATCTTAGAACAGAACATTTATTAAACTACTAAAAAAATTTAACATTTGTATCATCACATGAACTTCAACAGAATGACAGAAAATGGAATAGAAATGACATCATTTGGCGTATTTAGAGTTTCGTAGAAAGAGCCTCTTATAATGTGGAAAGCGAATGACGCAAACTTCATAGATGAAGGAATCTTATATTTTATGCTGTCATAGTGACATACCTACTGTTAATTATCCTTCAACAGCACAAGGCCACGATAGATAGCTAGTGTTAGATTTCTTACATAGGTTCATATAAAAGAAAATACTTTAGACTGCTTCTTAGATTTAAGAAGGTTGCATGTACATTAGATGCTGTAGTTTTAATGCACTGTGAAAGTTAGGTAATTTCAGAAAAATATTCTATGCTTTCTTTTTTGGTTTGTTCACAAGCAACCTTACATCAACGTTCATTGCAGCCACACCAAAAACTTTGGCACAAATATAGAAACTGTAAACTTTTTAAAGGGGGGGGGGGTAAATCAGAATCTGGCAAAGACGAAGAAAGTCACCTGCGGCACGAAATCGAAAAGGAAAGAGGTACTGACCTGAGTCAATGCCAACCGCTCAAACTCATGTAGCATTAGAGACTATATCAATGGTTAACTCACGCACATTGACAAGCACTTGTCCAAAATGCTGTTAACCTCGCACGACAGAAAATTAAAAATTACGTAAATCTGAAAACACACGTTAGAATGTCACGTGCCTACTGCACTGGGAGAAAATGGAGTCTGGGAAAAAAACTGATTCCACCAGGCGCACGATTGCAAACCAGCAACCAAAAGGGAAGACAGAGAGAAGAGGATTGTGGCAAGGAAAAAACTCGAATAAATGTCTTGTCATCACAAATTCGTCAATTTCTTATGCTCTACCCGAGACCCCAACACACTAATCTAAATTTTTAGTGTACAATTGAATTTCGATTGGTTACGTATTTAATATGGGGACATAGATTTCGGGACCACTGGTTTCTAGTCTGCCCATTTTTTTGTGGGTCCCATCCTAGAAATGTGTTTTTAGTTTAGTATTTAACTCTTCTTGCGTGTGGGTATTTGAGCAACTCGGTTTTTTAAATTAACATTAACGAAGACGTTAATCACGTATGCAGAAATTAGGTGACGTTCGTTAGTCATGAAACCAACGGAGATTGATTAACACATTGTCGTTGAGCAAATTTTGATTGTTTATTCCAAAATATGAAAAACAAACATTTCTTGAACTGTTAACTAAAAACTTGAAGCTTATGTAAACAAATTTTAAACTTGTAAAATAGCACGAAATGTGAAACCGAATCTTCAAACTGATCTTGTAGTTTCTGATCTGTAAATATATTTATTAACCGCTGTTAAATAAACTACGAACTATGGTGCAATATAAGACCACGAGATGTTGTTATCAGTTTAACTCAATTTAAATTAGTTGAAAGATTGGTAGTTAAATTCTACACTACCGGTAAATGTTTTCGTTCCGTGGTGGCAATTCTCAACTACCCAGATTTATGTTATTAAAAAGCCCAGGCTTTAAGTTCTCGATCTTTCTCTGGGTTAGAAAAAAATGCTATGCTTGAATTTAAAAGTCAAACAATAGTCACTGAAAACGTAACCCCAACTGTGAACACCAGTGGTATAAGGCGCGGCTACACTATAGTGTGTACTTCAGCTCAATAACGCCTTTTATAACAAAACAGTTCAATGCAAAAATATACTAACAACAAGCAAAGATTACAAGCGAGAAGCACAAATTCAAAGGAACTAAAAATTTGTGCATAGTAGGCCTTCCAGTGTTCGACGTTTGTATCACAAACAAATTTAGTGGGGAGTGAGTCGACTTAATGTTTATCGCACGATGGGAGAAGGACTGGGCCATAATCAAGATGCGCATGCCTGCAGTTTAACGAGTTTGAAAGACTGGCTTGCATTAATGCTTGCCTAAAAACAAAAACAAAAATCCGTTAGGACCCTATCCAGTCCATAAATGATTTTAAACACCTCCAACAGGTCGCCAGGCTTGTTTCCAATGTGGCGTGGTGTGATGGGATATGGCAAGTGGCGTGGATCCGGGTTAACTATCTATTATCAGGGCCTGCTATCAACTTGTTTGGATCAACATCGACATTATTATGGTGGTGGCCATGTTGCACGTATTTTTTCTCATCGTTTGTTCATTAATTAAATAGGATAAATACGATTTTCCTTCAGTGCTTTTTGGTCTTTTCCTTGATCCATCCAATAAATCAATCGCGGAAAATTCTTTCACGTCTTGGTTCTCCCTATTCTAATTGATTCGGTTCATTGTAAACTGTTCATCAAACAGTTTTAATAAAGGAGACCCAGCTTATCAAGACACACTAGTGTGTCGCGCCAAGTTAGGCAACAAACATCACATCAATTCAATTGTCAAGGATGTAAACTATTGTAGCGCGACGCCATAGCGTAAGTGTCTTATATCCTGAAGCAGAGTTGTGCACATTTCAGGTACTTATAGAAAAATAATAATGCAACACAAAAGCTTAAATTATGGTAAAATGACCCACCTGACAAAAAGTAACTTATGTAGGAATGTCAGCTACGCAGCTTTCAATGCAAAATTTAACCCTCAATAACGTTGCAAATGTATTCCTAGAGTTTCTACTTCTAGTTTCTAGTCTGCTCATCCCTATGTTAAATTTTCATAGGGTGATTATTCACTAACACCGAGATAGCGGGAAAGCTTCCAGCTTTAAAATTTGACGAATGGCTGCAGTACGATACGAACTGCATACGTTTTCTGGTTTAGAGCCTGGGGGTGTAACGGGAATAGCATAGGAGGGAGTATATTTGCTTTTATTTGGGGCCATGACCCTAGGCCGTACGCCCACTCTTAATTAATATACACAACCATTCTATGCAACATGCTACATATCACTTCTTATCAGTTCATTTACAAGTCATTGTACGCACTATGGACCTGGTTTGTGCTTGTCGTGTTCTAACCATTGTTAGTATTGTCAGTATCGTCTCTGATTGGACGGCCAAACTTCGGACAATGACAACATGTATCCTTACATGCATATACATATACTTACATGATATACTTACATGCATATCTAGACACATGCTAGTGTGTCGTCACAAATGTATACAAAGCTACCAATGGAATTGTGTCTACGTCCAGTTCACGAAAACAAAAAAATGTCAAAATAAAGCCAAAAACTGGTAAGGAGGCCCCCAAGTTGAGAATGGTTCGGCCTCTCAAAGAAGTGATACAAAATTAAAATATTAGAAAAAAGGCCACTAAAGTTATTGTTGATGTGGCACTTTATTACACATCTGCAGGCTAATTGAGTTGAGTCTAATACACAATTAAAAAAAAAAGAACTGATATTATATACAAATCCAAACCTGGTCAAAGGAACTGCCAAGTCCGAATAGTTTGTCTTTCAAAGGAGTGATACCAACACAACAAAACGTACGCCAAGTTAATGGCACCGAATAATACTTTGGACGTTTTAGAATATGAAAATATGCAATTGTTCTTTGAACATAAAAAGTTAAAACCAAAATCAGTCAGAATGAATCTGTTCATAATGTTGGCTCCATTGTGTTCATCATTTAAAAATATATCATTTCCTTAACTGTACGTTATATTTTTAAATGATGAACACAATGGAGCCACCATTATGAACAGATAATTATGACAAGTGAGTCGCTATGCACGTGAGTTTTTTGCCATAATTGCTGGTCACTTGTCGTTCTCACTTGTGTTTTTTTCGTTTAAAACTAATATTCACACCAAATTTTCGTTTCTTTAGTGAATTCAGTAAAGTGATTTTCTATTTTTATTATTGTATTCCTAATGTGAATATATCTTGATTTTTCTTACAGACAGTTTAATGCAGTTCCAAAGCCAACTTTTCCTTCAGTACCGAAATTTATTGATGCCATCGTTGCCATGGATGCGTCAGATCCTTATCCGTATAGAACAATATTTTGTGCAACTTGAACTAATTGAACAAGAATATGGACGAAAACAGCAGTCACAAAAGATCTCAATGTACCAACTGTTCGAACCACCAACAAGATCTTTAGTTAATAAGTATAAAAAGATTTTAGTTGAAGGGCATGCCGGTAGTGGCAAAACAACTCTAGTTCTAAAACTGTGTTCAGACTATAGTTACAGGAAAAATTATATGGTACAGTTTGATCTCGTTTTATTAGTTTCAATGACCCGCTTCCGTGGTAATTGGGATGATGTGTTCTTTGATGCTGTCGGTCACTCAAGACATGAGGGAAATGATCAGCTACTGAAACTACTGCACAGTGAAGCCATTCATACCTTATTGATCCTTGATGACTGTGGTGAGGTCAGCCATGAATATGCTGAACCTCTTTCTGATTTAATTTGTGGAGCGATCTTTCCACATTTCACAGTAGTAGTAACGTCACGGACAGGAAAGGTCCCATCTCTTTTAAACTCACTTGATATGTATACAGACATGTCACAGGTATGGGACAAACGCGTAGAAGTAACTGGCATTGGTGTAGAAAGTCACAGAGAATTTTTAAACAAGCATTTAGAAGGTTTTATTGAAGATGAAAGGTTACATATTGAAGGAAAATTAGAATCACTGATAGATACTGGTATATTACCTTCAAGTTTTTTGAAGACTCCACTTTTTTTGCTGATGATAGTTGTATTCCTAAATGAAAACAAGGCCTCAGATATAAACCATTTAAAAAATGGAACGGAATTGTACAAGCAGATTTTGAATTCTATAGTGAAGATATACTTGGCTAAACTGAAATCTTACAGCGAAATTAATGTAGACTTGTTCTCATTCGACAATAAAAACAGGCCTTTTTATGTTGAGATGATGAGTCAGTTGGGGAGTTTTAGTGTTTATGCCTTGAGTAAAGGACAGTTTTGGTTTTCGCATGAGGAAGTCCTAAGTTCAAATTTAATTGATGATGAAAGAGTTTTTGACTTAGGAATACTTACCAAGTCAACGTTAATAAGGGGATTCCGTGAAGTTGAAGGTTATGAACCAGTTCATAAAACGCTGTTGGAATTTTCCGCCGCTTACTTCCTATGGCTTCAGTTCACCTGTTGCAATCGTGACGAATTTATGGCAAGCATACACAAATTGAGACCAACCAATACTTCTTACTACTCATCTATGTTATTTCCTTTCTTGGCTAACTTAATTGGCAATGAATCGGTTGATCTGTTAAAGGAAATCAGACATGATGCACTGAAGTACTCCTCTGCATGTAAGTTGTACCAATTTTGCATGAAATAAAAGTAACTGACAGTTTTTGCATTACTTTGATCTCTTGACAGCTTATTTGAATGGTTTTTTTCCTCCATTTTGTTTACTCAAATTATCCTTGTTTGTATCAAATCAATAAAAATTCAAAAGAGTAACAAAGTATTTGGATTGTTCGAAGAAAATAGTGTCAGCAGAATATTCATTTATAGGATTGTCATATTAAAAATAAATTCTGGAAAGATTTGTTTTTTGTCTTTCTTGCCCATGCAATTTAAAGGACAATCACATCGATTTTTACTTATGTTTCTTACTGAAGGGTCATTCGTACAATAACTGGACACAAACATTGCAGTTGAAACACGTTACAAATATGTCCCATACTATAATTTCTTTACTGCATCATCACAAACACGGTCAGGTAGATGCCATTGTTTAGCTCGAAACGTGCCAAAATTCACGCCAATACATGGAGGTAGACGGTTTTGATGCGGGGCCAACTGATGAAGCTCTATTGAATGTGGGTATCGATTAAGCGTCTGGCATATGCTACTTTTTCACTGGCCAGTGTTGTTTTTCAATTTGTTCAATTTGTTTAGGTTATTAAAATAATGTCGTCAGATGGATTGCTCTTCAAACCTACTCGAGCAGAAGAACTTCGTTTGCGAATGAGGTAGCCGTTGCTTTTAACTCGGTAGAGGACGTCAAGGACAGAATAAGCCACAAGAATTGGTGTACGCGTCAGAGCTGCATCAGGACAAAAGTGGAATGAGTTTGCTGCAAGCAGTAAGTGGACGAAAAACTTCGAGTAGCTTACATGAATGTAACTTGCTCAATTCCATTTAATCAGTCCTAAAATAAAATAAACCTAATGTTTTCAATAAAGAAAGAAATCACAAGGTAAAGGGTAAATGAAGCAAGCAGTCTGCATTAAAGACTGGCCTTGTGAGGATACACAATACAGTAGTCTGAGAAAGAAAGAAAAGACAACTGCCCCAACTGGGACTCGAACCCTGGAAACCCTGTTTACACAAGGCCAAGTAAACGAATTGCTGACTGCAGGCTGCTTGCTTCATTTACTAACGTTTTAATGAGCAGCTTACTTTGATAATAATAATAATAATAATGTTTTATTGTCAGTAAGTACAAATGGAGTCAAAAGGGCAGGTCACTCATAATTTCCCCAATTACTTGTGGTAATTGAGACATTTTGTACGCCAACTGTAATTTGTTTAGGCCGATTGTATACTGGTGCGCAGATCAATGCTTAGTGGGACTAGGTTAGCTAACAGCTGATGCGATATGCGCTAGTTGTACTGGGGGCTGCTAAATGTCGGTAATGGGGGGGGGGGGGGGCATCGAAGAAGATTCCCGTCCACGAAGGGAGGGAAAGGTATAAAAGTGACCAGATGTAAAGGACAAGTAAATTAGGCTTTTCGTGTAATATGCTGAGAAAGACTGAACAGCTGCTTAGCTCGGCTGAGCCTGTAGCCAGTAGCCGCTCCAGAAGCACAGTGGTTAGAGCCCCCAACCTAGGCAGTGGGAAGTCCTGCGAAGTCCTGAGTCGGGACCGTTGTATTTTCTTTCTTTCTCAGATTGGTGTATCTTGTATCCTCACAAGGTCAGTCCCAGTAAACAGAAGCAGACTGTTTACTTCGGTTAGACTTTTGGTTTTTAACAGTATAAAGAAATCACAATGTCAACATTCACTATCAAATATTTACGAAAAACGACATTAGGCATCTGATTTTTAACACAGAGTACCAAAAATGTCCTAGTGGCCGAAGGGACCGGTCATTAATTATCGTTAGGGTCGGAGGAAATTTTGGGGGAGGGGCAAGAATTTTGTTGAGTCCTGTCTAAATAGGGTTATAAATTTGTTAGGCACTGATTGATTCCTATGTTGAGTATAGTGCATTTTTAGAAAATAAATATGCTTGGTCCTTCGGAAAGTATTGAGCTTGCCATACTTCGTATGCTGCATATTACACTGTTTGTATTGTACTGCTACGACTCTCTACACGAAATTACACGGGTTTAAAAAATACCTATAATTATTTCAACACTCAGCTTGTTCTTGCTTCAAAATGTCACAGCATGTGTTTCACATCTGAGCTCATCTTGTTGATAAGGATTACTATTTAATTTGGCTTCAGAAATCATACATTTGTACCCTCTGTGAGCATAAGAAACGATTGTATTTTTTGGGTTGGGGCAGATTATTTTTGGTTTTTGATGGGAGGGGGACGTCAAGAATTCAGGGTCTCATAGGCTGTTATCGTATTTGGCGATTGCTGTGCCTTTCATGCCGAGTATATCGTACGCAGCGATTGTATATGAATGAATGAAGTCCTCCTTCCAGCAAAACTAAAACAATTAATATCTCCATTCTTATTCAATTCTTTTCGACCAAACTTGACCAGTTAGTAGATAAGTATGGAAGGTGTATTTATTCCAAAAATTATGTACTTCAGTACAAGAGTGAAAGTTGGAAGCCGCACGTAAATTTAAAAACTTCACTTGTTGTTGTTGTCAGAAAAAAACTACATCACCTACCTAAAATCTGAAACGTCATGTAAGCCAGAAATTTCTTTATCCTTCATCCTCAAAGAGACCACTTTTTCACTTTGTCGAGCCATTCCGGTATTACGGGACCCTGAACGATCTGTTTGTTTGTTTTACATTGTTTTAAACATTGCGAATTAGCAAACGCCAGCCACAAAAAAAAGGGTGCAAAAGATTTATGAGCGTTAACCACTCCTGGTCATCTGCCCGATGAAGCCCAGGCCCCATGTCTGCAGCACCCGGATTTCCAGGCGGTCACCCACCCAAGTTTCAACCAGGCGTAATCAATCGCCAGCCACAAGGCGTAGCCTGAACCATAAAGAAATGCTACAATGCTGGGGAGTCAACAAGTATTCACCAGCATCACCCTTATTACGTATTAATTTATTAATACTTGACGTTTGGTGCAAATTTAAAGTGACATTAATTCCGGTTTTTAGTCGACATTCTGCGTGCATCAAAAAAGGCACACGTATTACAAACAAAAGTGTCGAGTTTGTCCCAAACAAAAGGGTTGTGTCATTGAAGTTTCACTTTACTTGCAAAAATGTACACGGATGAATATTGATGATTTTTTATTTAAATGATCAAATCTACAATTCAGAAAACTGTATCTGTTCTAAGTGCTGCTGTGCTTTAAGAATTCCTAAAGTACAACAGCACTTAAACAGAAGCAATTTTCTGAACTGTACATTTGATTATTTAAATTAAATATCGTAAATTTTGCATCCGTGTTCATTTTAACTTTAATAAGTATAGATGTAACCCTTTTTTATGGCACAATTAAAGTGTTTGTTTTTAATATACACGGTGTTCCTAAAAAAGTCTAGTCAGATTTTAACCATAGCTGCTACTCATCAAAACAAAGCAAAAATTCCCTATAAACATAGGTCCGAAAATGCGTCCTTTCTGAGATAACACAGGTGTGGTGTCAAGTAAGTTCATAGGCCTATTTGTCTCATAATGGCTAGTAATGGTTTGTAGTCATTTCAAATGTACAAAACAAACTGTGAATTAATCAACACTCTTTCAAGCTACTGGGATAGTAGGTGGCTGAAAACAACTGGTAATCAAACACCTACAAGAGAGCTTACTAGAAACTGACTCCCCCCCCCCGGGAGCCACTTGTGATAGGAACTGGTATGGCAAAAACAACTGTTTAGCATCGGTTAGCAATCCATTGTTATTTAACAAAACAAACAGCAAAATAATTAATATACTCTCAAGCTACTGGGATAGTGACCCCCCCCCCAAAAAAAAAGAGAGCCACTTTCGACATGAACCTTGGTATGGTGAAAACAGGTGATTAAATGAATGTTTGTGCCCGACAAGATGCACTCAACAATGGCAAAACAATTTTGCAGTCCTTTGGCAATTGTTGCTGTTCAGGAACGATAAATACTTACGCCTGTTTTACCTACTTTTGCATATTGCTTAGGATTTCAAACACGAATGATCTTCCCCCTACGTTCACTAAATTGTTTTTTACCGTACTAAACATGTTTAAAATTATATCTCAACTGAGTACATGATACTGTAGATGCTTGTTTTCCCTTTTTAAGGCTTTTGAATGAAAGGAACATTCAAACCTGAATGCAACGAAAAAGCAAATATCACAGTAACATTTAACAATAATTACATTTCGTGTTGTTGGTATTTAAACAGTGTTGGACTGGGAGGGTGCAGGCCAACCATTGGGGCCTGCTTGTTCATAAATTTGATACAGCAAGCTTTATAATTTTGGGCGGGGGGGGGTAGTGGATCCTATTCTTTTTTCATGGAGGGGGTAGAGAGGCTTACCCGACTGTCCATCTGGGCTAGTCCGACCCTGGTTTGGTTTTAAACACTTGAAACGGGGGCTTCAACTACTTAGAATTCAAGCATTTACATTTTATGCAATATTTCATCTTGATTTCTTTCTGGTTCCTCTTTTTTAACATAGTACAATATTTATCTTTCCAAGTATAGCGCTTTAAAAAAGGACATTACGGATTCCGAGTTCAATTATTGTCACTGGCAAAGATTCTGGCTTGAGAATTAATATAAACACATTCGTTCATTTCGACTCTGAAAAAAGTACGAACTGGTTCTGTTTATTTTAGACACGTATTACAGCATACACAACATCACCTCAAAAAATAATTAAATTCAGTAAACCACAGATGCTGTTGTGACCTGGCAGAAAGTGATAGTTAATCTTGGGCTAACAATATCGAGGATTTCAAAAAATTTCTGAAATCGTCAATAGATGCAAACAGTCACAACAAGAAAGCCATGTCTATTCTTCCTAATTTAAAAACTTTAAGAATCGGCTTGATAATTACCGATCCGAACTACGGTATATTCTTTAACCACAAAAAGAGCTTGGCGCCAGTGTTTGGGGTTTGACTTAGGTAACTATGTGAGAATTCGAAAAAGTCAAAATACTGTTGACGTTATGACAACGGCTTCATTGTTGCAGCAATGTGTCTTCATGATATAAATCCACTGCTGCAACAATGGTCCAACAATGAAAGTTGTACAATACTGAGTATCTCGATTGTTACATGAAACATCTCTTTAAGATTCTGATTTTTTGTTTCAATTTATTAAGATGCTAAAGTAAAGCAGAAAACTCAACACGCTCCTTGTTACGAGTAAGCACTTAGCCAGAAGCACAGGCGAACAGCCATAAAAATCAGTTATATTTCGATACCAACGTACATAATGGGGAGTGATACCTTCTTCAGAGAAATAAAACTAAACAGGTACGTGTTGGTTTCGTTATAGGTATGCCGGAACAGGCATGGAGTAGAAGAGAGGCGTACAGAATCTCCCACTCCATGCATGTGCCAGCTACTCATACCCCTAATGACACCAACATGGTGAAACCAAGAATGTAATGTGAGGTGCTTTTATCTGATTATTTTTATTTCTCTGAAGAAGGTATCGCTTCCTAATGTATGTTGGTACAGAAATATAAATTTTAATGGACTTCGGTCCACATTCCTACACATTCCTCATATTATATGCTCTTTACTTCCAGATCACTCTTATCCTTCAATATTAGGAATCAGGCTGAGCTTGTGTTTCGTATCCTTTCGGTTTTTACTTGTACGTTGCAGTTACTATTCGATGCGTTAGTCAGTGGGTATTTTATGAGAATTTATGTGGGCTTTGTAGTGGTTCGGATGCGAGTACACATATACTTGTTGTTGTACGCCTGTTTTATTTTTGTTTTCAAGTAGATTTCATAAGCAGGGCAAAGTTTTTTTTAGTACTTGACTAGCCAAATCGTTTGTTTCGCTCACTCCATTGGCGTTGATCCATGTTTAATTTAATTTATTTGATTCCAAGAGCATCACAAAATCGATGAACTGATTATTTCAACGCAAACAAATTGCAATTGTTGCTTACAATTCATTCCTCAACTCGTCTGCAGTTCACCTACATCATTCAAAACCTAATATTTGTTTGTTGGCACGTTTGTACTTCTTCTCCTCGAGACGTAATCCCCTACGAAGGTAAGTGATTGAAAGATTGAGAGAGCAAAGCGAAACACACATTGAAAAGGTTTAGTTTACGTGGAAATCGATCGCTTTGCACACTCAATCCATGCAGGCAACCGTGCTTCAGAAACACGAATGTTTGACACCTTTTTAAAACCATGTCTAATGGTCTGATTTTTCTACGCATCAAGTCAGGTGATACGACACCATTTTTAAGATCTACATATGGTATGTTGCAAAATACGTCGTCCTTTTAGATTTTTTTTTTGCGTGCATCCTTTTCCAGTTTACGTAACTAATAGCTTAAAGACGGTTTGTTTGTTACGACTTTTAACCCGTGCATGAACAAACCCGTGCTGGGTAAAAAAAAAAAAAATTTCACGTTATTTTTTCAGATTCCTTCTCGTATTTCAGGTTCATAAAATCAAGTTACAGCGATGAAAGTAGGCCTAACTGACGCACAATTTTATTAGCTTTCGTTTGGTCCTACTCCCATCTTTGTGGGTGCTTTGGTTCCAGTGACTAGAGGTAAAAACACGCACGCACCCACATCATATGTTTTTAATGATGTAGATAAGGGAGAGTTTCCGAAAATGGCATTTTTTTCTTGTTTTCCTATACACCTGTTGGCTCATTTGGCCCCACGACGAATACAGTACTTTTGCATATATTATTCTCAGAATGCCACCAGCAGCATTTCAGCATTCAAGTAACGCTACTTAGGGCTTGCTTGTCAATATGCTGAGACGGGCGAGCATGAACAGGTACGACTAAACAATATTTGTGTATTTAGCCAAGTTGTTTATTTAGTTAAGTAAGTACCATTTCATAATTCGACTGCATCTTCCTGTTTCATTATCTTCGATTATTTGCGAGGAGTAAATGGTCGATACCTCCTGAAACCCAAGTAAGAAACAGTAATGCAATTCTAATAGTCCGTAGGGGTGAAAAAAATGGTAATGAACCGATAGTTAATACCATTATTGTAGATCATGTTTCAGGTAGGAAGGTCTTTAAAATCTTTTACTTAGGGAACTTTCGTGATTTTCACTTTAATTCTTTTTTTGTGTGTTCCTATCTGTTTTATCTTTAAACACCTAATTGTGTATCAGTTACGAACCCGCATATCATTATTAAATTATTGATTACATGGGACTGCAGTAGGAGTATTGCTGCTTACATTTCAGTTTTTTTTCTGCAATCTCACTTTTTTTTTTATTGTGAGCCTACTTTGGAACAAATAGATTGCCAACCACCAAAGTTTTGTTTTTTAGGCTAATTTCTTTGGCCCACCTCTACTTGCTGTTGTTGGGGTTCCCCAGAAACATCAATTTTTAAGATAATTTGTTCTTGGTCAGTACTTAAAGGTCGAAGTTTGAGGGGTAGATTTCAGGTCTGAAGAAGATTAAATAAAGTAGAAACAACGTTTTCTAGTGAGAATGAAAAAGAGAAAACCTATAAGAGTTTGCCGCTGTTCAATTTTTTCATCCTGAGATAAAAAATTACGAGTAGAAGGTACTGAAGGATTTTAAATTCTACTAGGCCTTGCTCCAAAAAAACGCAGTGAAAGTACGCTGAAAGGTGTGTTTGTACTAGATTAGGCATTTTATCAGACGCTTTTTTACTCTATCTATAAGTTTCATTTATATTGATTAAGCACCTCACTGCTCAGAGCAACTGTTATCAAATTGCTGTGCAAATAATCTGATAATGGTTGGGCCAAGTGAGGGGCGGATTTTGCCAAGCTGAGGCCAGAAGCAGAGCAAGCAATACGTGGTCTTCGTTTTCTCCAGGTAGAAACATTCTTTACAAATTGTCTTTATTTTTAGTTCAATGGTGATTGCTTTTGATTTGTAAGCCTAAAGCTAAATAGCACTACCCGGTGAAAAGTAAAATGATACCAAAGCGTAACCAAGTTGTTAACGACTTAAAAAAATGAATCCTCTGGGTGTTCATTCGGTTAGGGACTTGGCACCCAAGCCAATAGGATGCAAGATCTACTCGGACCAATGTACAGTTGTACACACCAGACTGTAACCAAAGGAATCAACAAGGACGTTGAATTTACTAGTCACATTTATCAGATCGTTGGATTTAATAATATTTATGATCAATGATGGCAGTCTGTGCTACGTACCCCAGTACCAACACACGGCCTCCACACTAGGAATTGATGCAAGTAAATTATACACAGTAAATTACTAGGTAAAGAGTAACATTTATCAGATTGGCAGATTTAATAATATTTATGCGTTCATGATCACAGTCTGCTATTTACACGTGTGTCAAAAAATGGCCTCCACACTAGAGAGTTATGCAAGTAAATATTACGCACTATATTCAAGGTAACGAGTTAGATTATCAGACTGTTGGATTAACGATATTTACGAATTAATGATGATAGTTTACACTATTTACCCATGTAGCAACTCATGGTTTCCATACTAGAAATTAATGTAAGTAATAAATCACAATAAACTACAAGGCACACGGTTAAACAAACATCGTCTTGAGTGATAATTAATGCCTAAATATTGTTAAATCCGACAACTTGATAAATATAACTCTTAAGCTGCAAATTAATGGGTTACTTTTATTTATTGTAACAAAAATAATTCAGAAACTGAGTTTCTATTTTTTTTTTATTTATTTACGTTAACTTTTCTTTTCATTACAGGCGTCGATTCTTCCCATCATTTAGAATGAATCAGCATCAATCACTACACTGTGGAGGCAGTTGAGAGGTAAGAACAAAACTAAATTCCAATTAGACTGCAATATGTGTTTAAACTAAACTGAAGCACATTAAAAAAAATTCCTACCATCGGAATCTGCATGGATGAGAAAGAGGAAGTCACAGCTAGCTATTTGCTGTCATTTATTTACAGTTAAACCAGTACTATAAATGAAAGAGGAAAAGTTTTTATTTGAATGAGAACTCTTCAAAACACGAAACACAATGATCTTGTTAAAAAACTGTGGTAATTAATCTTGTCTATACTGTGTCGGCAGCAACAAATCTGGGATTTTAAAAATCACAAACTTATGTACGATATGTTGCTAGAATCACCATCTCTGGTGTAGTATTAAATTCACAGTTTATTAAATTCAAATGCAACTTTGTTAACACAAGCTTATAAAATCAGAAATTAAGACTATTCGTTGCATTTTACAGGCCAACGTCAACGTGTTAAAAAGTCTACAATTGCACATTTATACAATAAAATGCGGGTTTCAGGATTATTCATCCCATTGTAAAGCAAAAGAATTTTTATAGCATAAGCAAACAAAAGTCCAAACAAGAGAGGCCACCCTTAAATAGTTTCTCATCCCTTCAACGTCGCATGTTATTGTATAAATGTGCACTTGCTGTCGTTTTAACCCGTTAACTACTTTTAGTGCTTTATTCTTTCGTCTTCACAGGCCAACGTAAAAACCGTATGAAAACAATCACATCAGATAAAAAATATCCTCGACATCAATACTTGAGAGACTACATTATTATTTTCAAAGAGACTCCGTCAAACAAAGGTTGAAGAGTAATCTTACAGTGGATCTAACAGTAAGAAAATCTAACTGCAGAATTAGAGTAATCTAACACAAATCTTAACACAAATATATGAGATAATATTATTTGGAAAATGTCTCATATTTTTATACACTAAATAGTTTTAATCAAGTATAGTGAAACTATCATCATATTAATATTCTCACATTTGGACAACTAAAAACAACAACAAAAACTTACTTATTAAATAAATAAACAAGCGTGTAAATCACTGCACAATAATTTCGGTAAACAAACTTTATTAGGACTATTTATTCTTTTTCGTATGAGCAAGTAACTTTATTTTACATTGGGTTTATAGCAGAAAGGAAGATTTTTGTTATTATAACTAAAATTGACTACCATCCCCAAGTATTTTTACGCATAATAGACAAACTTTAGAATAAAATTTAGACTTAATTTTAAAATTGAAAGGGCTAGCTAGAAGCGATATTGCTAGCGGGAATCGAAATTGCTGGTTATTTTCCCGCATATTTTTTCATACATCATAATAATTTTTAAAATTAGACCTAAATAACTTCATTATAACTGCTTTAGAACGTGATGTCTTTATATCTGTAGTAGATTATGTAAAATAATTGAAATTCGCCTCTTGTACTTAGAATCATATGTACTTTCTGCCATCACATTTTTATATGCAGTACAGACTTACTTTAAATTAGGCCTAATCTTTGGTCCTATATGTCATATGCTATTTCGTAAAAGTCGAAGATGGTGGCAAAAAATACAGTACAGTAACCTGTTATAGATGATCATGGCAACTGACTGGTTCATATGCTTGGAGAGAGTACTTGTGTCTATAAAAGTAGTCATTTGTGTACTGGATAGAGACCGACATTCTGAAAACCCACTTCTTGATGGTCAAATTTCGAGTGAGGTCTACTGTTCACAGAACCAGGCTACTAATTTATAAATGTTTTAATTTGAATCCATTCTTTTTGTGTCGTTTCAATTGTCAATGCCCTTTGCTATTTGGGCACGTTAAGGAAAACTATTCACCGTTATTTGAGAGGTGAATACGGAACATATTAAAACGATGTAATAGTTAATTTGTCCATAATATATTTGTTTTTTATATGTTTTTTGTACTGATTTTAAAAGAAAGAGTTTTATAATCTTCGTTTGTCAGTCAGTAAGTCTGTCTGTAGCTTGCACTTTTCCAAAATTAACAGCTGTCCTTAAACATACTAGTTTATTTTATCCTTCTTCTGTGTTAGCTACCTTTCACCAGCTTCACTTGATTCTTTCTTAAATTTGTAGCATTAAGTAGCCTATTTGATGCATAGGTGGTTCACTCGTAGATTGATTCACAGATCGTTAAAATTGCAGAACATTAGACAGGCCATTCAACTCTAACTACAACAATGCAAACAATATAATTTTATTTATTGTACTTCCTGTGAAGTTTTACGAAAATCAAAAAAATTGGAAGTTCGTTGTACGATATGTAGAACGATATGTATCACAGTCAGTGATATTTCTTCCAATAATCTACATTTTCAATTGCACTTTATTATGATTTGTAGGATGTCAAAAATTTTCATTTTGTGTTTTCTTTAAAACCTTAAACAATAAAAACCGTTGAAACCTAAAAAAAAATCTATTCTTATGGTTTAATTCTTGGAAGCAATTTGCTAACACACTAAGTTGCAAGTCGATAAGACAATGAGGCAGTTTATGTCCCGTTTACCCTGTTTTTCATAAAAGAAATTTTAGTGGTTTGTTGTTGCCACCATATATATTGTTTATATTGTTCTTGCCACGATACATTAATTTTTTTATATCACATTCAATCAGCATTTGTTGAGACTGTATAATTTATTGTTATTGATTTTTTTGGTTGAATAGATTAACAGAGAAACAATGGCAAAGATGGAAACAGAAGAAGGTAAGTGTTTTAAATTAAATCTGTGTTGTACATCATTAAATGATACCATGTGATATTGTATTTAATGAATAAAAGCCTGAAAGGTGCAACATGTATACAATATTTCGCAATGTTTCCGGTCAATATATGACCCTTTATCAAGCATAAATAAAATCAAAAACATATTTGAGTAGCAACTCAAGTCATTTTAAAATATACAAAGGTAATAAAACCTACCCAACACCAACGAAACACAAAGAAGAAGACAATAGGAAAACCCACACCCGCAGCCTCCCTGCCTAAGAGGCCGTCTGTGGATAGGGATGGAAGCTTGGTGGTTTATACAGAAGGAGGCAAAAGTCTGGTCACACACAAATACCTTCCGGTGTAATGGTCCTACGTCAATTCTGAAGACATATTTGTAATGTAAGTCAGATATGACGAATTTGCAATGATCTTGAAAGTAGCAGTCAAGGTAGCATTCTATCTTCCAAAAGGCACAAGATACAGAAAAGTGAATTACAATGTTGTACACGAGCATCAAACATGACAAACTACGAAAACAGATTGAAAGTCGTAGCATAATTCCAATAATTACAAGGAAAACAGAATAGCAACAAAGTCATCTGTGAATGTTTTAACTGCCATGCAGTGAAGCATCGGGTCTGCAGGATAAATCGTATCGGTACTACAAGCGAGTGCAAATGTTCTCTTTCCTGCATCAACCAGTGCAAGTGATTGAGTGCAGTTAAATTTCAGGTTACAATAAAAGAAAACAACGTATGATAAGGATTATGCCGCGTTTCTTTTATTAAAGGATAAATTGCGTCCTTACAGATTACTTCCATTAATGGGTAGACTACAGGTTACATTTACAGGGGCAATTAACAAGATGAATTTGTACTGGTTCATTGGCAGAAGCAGATTTATTTCTTCCACCTAGGATTATGCAAATTCCGCCTCTCCCCCAATAACAAAGTGCTTTATTGGCGTTTTTTCCGGGGCAATAAACAAAAATTTGTTTTGGTAAAATTCAGGAAAGACCTACGATTAGGATAGGCCAAAAAATAAAGGCGGGGAGTCAAATCCCATCTCTCCCCTCCCTTAATTTTGGCCCCGCATGATTTAGAAGTGCAGGTATACGAAAAAAATTTTCTTTTTCTGGGAGGGTAGAGGGGTGGATTTGAATTTTAGGTTCCTCTGCTAGAAAACGTAAGACCACTTTATTTTTAAGGTATGGTTCTTTTTTTTTTGGTTTTGCGTAATGCATGGTGCCGTAAAGAAAAAATCTTTACAAAAAGCAGCGAAAAAATATAATTTTTACATAGATTTTTCTACTTCCTTGCCTTATTCTTGGGATGGTGGCACTTTCACTCCCTGCCTACCCTCCCATGTTATTTACGCCACTGCCAGTCAATAACATGTATCTTCAAATTATACTACAGCTAGCCTACTACTGCAAGGTGTTTATTAGTGTGTAAATATTGAAATTTCTTGTGGTAGTGCATTCCAGCTTAATTTCGAAATGCCCGTTCGGCGAACAAGCATTTACACAAATTGCTCATCAGAGAAAAACGATAATATTGTAACAGTAGAACTCTTGGTATGTGGTTTAAGCTGATGTTGTTTAAACATTATTGCTCAATTCCGAAGCACCACATCACAGTTTAAACGACGAAATTTTGCTGGGGGGGGGGGTGTAAGAAGGTAAAAATCTGCATAGTCCTAGGTAGAAGAAAGCAATTCGCTTCTGCCAATGAACCAGTGATGCAAATTCATCTTATTAATTACTCCCTGTGCACCATAATGTTTACCTTTTAATGGAAGTAATATGTAAGGATGCAATTTATCGTTTAATGTGAAGGTATGCAGCGATCTCCTTCTCATACGTTTTTTTCTTTTATTGTAACCTGAAATTTAACTGGTTTCATTCACTAATACTGATTGATGAAGAAAGAGAACACATGCACTCGCTTGTGGAAGTGATGCACTCGCTCGTCCCAATCCACAGACAGCAAGCTTAGGCAGGTAGGATGTGGGTGTTGGTTTTCCTTTTGCCTGGTTTAGAAACCGTTATTAGATCCTTCTTATGCTTTATGTTTTGTTGGTGTTGGTGAGTTTATTCCCTGTGTGTAATGTAAAATGACTTGTGTCCACGTTTTTTTAAATTTTATTTACGCTTAATACTAACCCAAAAGTGGCGAATTGTTGTACACGTGTTGCACCTTTCAGGTTTTTATTCATTGCATGATTGTATGCATTTTGTGTTTGTTCGTCTGTACCTCTTGATGTGTGTAACGTATAGAACATGACAGGTGAGTCAAAAGAATAACAAGCGAATGGTCTGTACCCTAGAGGATTTACTGTACTGTAACTGTTTACATGAGTATTATATGTGTGAATAAAGTTCCGGTTTTAGGGTTGTGGGTTAACAGGTAATTGAGGCCATTGGGGGAATGAATCAGTATATAATATGATATGCAACCAAAAGCCTACATATACAATGATATGTATAGATTATAAGTTAAATATATGTCACATATTTGGCACTTACAAATTTGTGTTTACTCAGTACGCAGTAGCCCTATCCAAAATTGTTTCTCTTGTATGACGAGTTTTTTCTCCGAGGGCATAGTAACCACAAGTATGTAGAAACAAAAAATCAGCTATCTATACACCATTTTTATACATAATTCAGAGAAAGGTAATGCTTCTCAGGGTACAAAGATCTCCTTTTCTAAGCAAATTCCTGGTAGATTTGCCACACATTTGTTTATCCTTGGCATATGAAATTCGGGAATATCCAGAATATTCTGGTTTCTGTTAATGTAGCTTTCATAGCTTCATTCCACCACAACAACAAGTGAAAAAAACTGATACAAAACACATGCATAGAACATCAGAGAAGGGCTCACAGTTTGTCATAGCACTACTTCCAGTTGCTGAGTATTGTTCAAAAGTCGCTGCAGATTCTGGCAAGGCGATCCCCTACAATTGGAATGCGTACCCTTCACTTTACTTCCTATATTGATGGAATGCACAGTAAATCACTCATTGCCAATGGCAGTTCTAAAACCTGCCTTCTTAAGCTTCTTATTGTCACCAAGGGTAAATCCAATTTCTGTGTATATCAGCATTCCAATAGTGAAACAACGTAAAGAGAAGCATATTTTTCGGGCTTCTTTACATACGTGCTTAGTTCGTAAATAAATTTTTTTATTCGTTATCAATTATGATGCCAACGTCTTTTATAGAATCAACCTGAAAACTGGTTGGTTGGGAGCAGAATAAATCTGCAGCACCTTTTTTTTTGTCCAATATGTTGGGAAGAAAAATTAAAAGGGTGAAAGCAAACACAATTGGGAAGTACCGAGGATTCTAACTTTCAAATATCGTGCTGAGTTTCACAGTGTTCAATTAGCATGTGATCTATGATAAAGCGCAACGTCATCTGTGTACATAGGAATGCTGCTAAACAGCAATTCTGGCATATCCTCCACGAATTCACTGGAAAGCCTTGTACTAAGGTTCTTCCCTTTGAATAGTTCCTTGAATAATTCCATGAATAATTCTCTTCGAACGAGTCAGAGTATTTATCTCTGAAATTTTCTCTTTGGTATCAATTAGAGGCAGAGTCAGATATTCACGGATAAATAAATATCACTGGATCCAATTGCTGGTTTAGTCATAACTACATATTTGATTTGCCAATTGGCTTTAACAAATACCAAAGGCATTCTTGATGGATGGAAATTAAACAGCATTGTACAATCAGTAATAAAAGTGATAAAAAACCTGAAAAGTGCACATGTCAACAAACGATTAGCTCGACATTTCGAGTTACTTTGAACTTATTTTCAAGAGCTCTAAAATTTAAATTGTCAACGTGCAATGACGGTATTTTATTTTACTTATGAAGAAACAAACATGATTGTCGTTAAGTGGCATATAGAACTGATCAGTACATGAATTACAAATTTTGGGCAAACCAGGAAAAAAACATGGAAAGTAAAAACAGAGGGTCCCCAACACGTACTTTCAGGCTAGCACAAGTCGAAGTTAGGCTGGTGACTAGTGCTGGTGAATTTATATGGGAGTTTGAGATACCCCTGGTCGCTAAAAGGCGAAAACTGAATTTTTAAAAAAGATTTACACATTAAATTTCTTAGTGTTAGATAGAATGTGGTTGTGTACCACAGGTTCAGGTTAGGAAGCTGCAACACAGATGGTTTTTAAGTAGAATCTGGTTTTAAAATTTGGAATTTGGTAGAGAATATGGGTATAAACGATGGTAGGTTGATGTCCAGTTTTTTTGAAATGTGGCACTAGCTATTTAGTGTTGTCCTTACATTTACCAGTTTGATTTGTGGGATCCTAGTGCTTGAATGAGTTTCTGCTTACTCTAGTTAATGTAAGCTGCCTTACATATAGAATGCAGACATGGGATCTAATAAATAGTATTTTTCTGTAGATGGTTGGGGAGTTTGAATTTGGTCTGTAATGGTTTTTGAAGGGAAAGTTTTAGGTTTGGATGGTTTTTGCTTACTTGGGGGATTTTTTTGAGGATTTAGGAACATGCGGAAGAGTTCAGTAACCCTTTGTACGTAAAATGCTACCACATGTGTGGAATAGTTTGGGGTGGGGTTAGGATATTTTTTTTACTTTTGGAGTCGACTATGATAGTTATCCTATTGTGTGACCTTATAAAATGGGTTCCACTTTTAAAAAATTTTCTAATGATGTATTTAAATTCGTACAGAATGTGTGGCTGAGTAGTATGAGCACGACTCGTTGAATTTCGTTTTTGAAGCTGCTAAATTTCGAAAACTATCTCAAACTAATCGAATTACTCCATTTCAAATCATATACTGAGCTAATCTGCAGTCACAGAAAACGAAATTCAACTCGGTACTCACACCAATCAGCCACACAACATTCTGTCCAAATATAAATACATTATTTGAAATTTTTTTATTAATAGATACCCATTTTATGAGGTTGTATAATATGAAAATTCTCGCGGCTACTCTGAAGCAAAAAATATCACATGCCACACTTCAATGACTGCACAGAATGTGATAGCTTCTTACATACAAGGAGTTACTGAACTCTTCCGCATTTTCTTAAATACTAGATACATGTTTAGTCAGTACAAACCATCCCAATGTTGAACTTGCCCCTCAATACCCAATACAAACCAAATTCAAACTCACCTACCAAATAAAGAAAAATAGAATTGATCAAAACCCATGTGCACATCTAACATTCAAGTCAGCTTGCACCGGACAGAGTAAAGACACATTCAAAGACTGTAATCCGGTAAATCAAACTTTAAACACATGGACAACACTAACTCGCTAGTGGACCTTTCAAACAAACTGCACATCAAACCTACATCTCTGACCCATAGTTTCTTCCGAAATCCGAGTTCAGACTCAACCTAGAAATCATCTGTATTGCAGTTTACTACCCAGCAGCCTACAACCACGTCTATCCAATCTAATAACATTAAAGGACTTCATTAATCTTTAAAAAAAATTTAACTTTTCACCTTTAGCCGCCAGAGGCCTCTCAACACTGCTATACAAATCCTCCTGCTATGTTCCTTGGCCACACTTTGACTTGTACTACCCTACAGTGCTTGTTGGGGGGCCCTCTGTTTTTACTTTGATTTTTGTTTTCCGGTTTTGCCCGGAATCAGTCACCATTATTTTCGGTCATCGAGTAATTAAATTTGATTATGTCTTTGGTTTATTTTCTCTATACTTCTATGTAGGTCGACAATACCTCACACTATCTTGTGCCTTTCTTCTTTGCTATGTCAGAACATTAAACCACGATGGCGCTTATGCAAGGTAGAAAACACTGTTTAGTTGCTAAGCATCAGTTTCGGTGGCTAGCTCTTGTCACAACAATTGTGGATCATGAATTCAGCCAGGAGAAAGAATTGTGAGCAATATGCTGGAAGGGAAATGGAACTGATTAACTGATTTACTAAAATGCTTAAAGGCCTGAAGCCATGCCCTCTATTTTAACGATACAAGATACAAGGAATGAATAAAGGGGGGGGGGGAGATGAGGCTTAATGGCGCGTCGACAGCTTTGCATGAATAAATACAACGAATTAAATACAAGACAAGTCGGAAGTCAAAATATCAACCCTGGAGCAAATCACATCCTATAATGCAACGTAGACCCGCTGTGATCTCCCATACGATTATCTGAAGCCAAGATACAATCTAAACGCACCTGCGTGACACACAACAAAAGGATGCAATACCACGCAAACGCGAGAGGGAAGCAGTGGTTAGAGGAGTAACTCCAAGAGCCAGCTATAGATCATCTCTAAAGTATAACTTAGCAAGCATGGTCTTTCATAGCACAGACAGCAGATGGTAGACAAACAAGAAATGTGGGACCGACTCCTCGACTCCACAAGGCATGCCGATGACACTGGACCAACCAAGGCAGAAAGAAAGACCACGTAAGGAAGTAGTCAGTCCAGGGCCAAAACACCAGCCTTGCAGCACTCCTAGGTAGGGAACCAAGAAACCTCGGAGAGGCAGTCGAGGGGTGAATACCAAAAAGAGTATGTATGGCCATTTATACCAGGTGTCCACTCATGACTCAACCGTCTTCATAGCCATGCAGAGCTCACCGGGTGCATGCCACAGGGTACAACTATAACAGAAACTGGATGAGCACGAGAGACGTATCCCATTTTGGCCAATTCGTCAGCAGCCAGATGGTAACTGAACGCTGAAAAGTGCTGTATTGATGCTTCGGAGATCAAGTTTCACTTTTATGTGGGCCTGAAAGGCACCCAGGCTGATAAAAGATACCTGAACGGAATGGCTTTAATTACATTACTCTTGACACCTACCTCTAGATGTAAGGTGACCTGCTCCCAGAGGAGTAGTGAAACAAACACCCATGCACGAAAACAAACTAAAACCTTTTTTAATCTTTTTAACTGATCACTCTTACGAGCTCCATCTTGGTCGTGCATGGCTCCACCAGGTGTAGCTATTGTCCAGACCAATAAATCTTTGGTCACATTCTACAGCCGACCCTTTTAGATTGTCTTCCTGGTCTAGTACTCCTTATGTAGTCCCTGAACAAATGCCTAAGATTGAACAAATTTGGTTTAAACAAAAGGGAGCAAACTTCAGACCTTAGCTAACTTAATTGAATACCCACATTCTAATTGTGTGAACCTGTCTGCCAGCCTCAATGTCCAAAATCTTAAATGACAAATGACTGTCCGTCAAACTTACCAAACAATTCCAGACCATGACCTTTAGCTAGAAAAGGCTACATTCCAAAGATATTAGAAAAAGAGCATCTTCCATCTTACAGGAGCATTTGACGCTATTTTCAGGGTGAATAATAAAGCTAGATTAAAATAAAAACACCCTTTTACAAAAATCGAAAAAAATTCTTTTAGCTGCTTTATTGCTGAGCCGATGAACAACTCAACCAACCAAACACCCTACTAAGCAAACTAAGCTCTAATTTCACAGTTTTAATATGAAGACTAGTCATGTTGCCTGCTTTGCTCGCTCAAGTGGCTTCGCATAATTTGTACTCAAGATTTGTTTGTGACGTTAGTCGATTGTTGATTCATATTGCAATGCCAGACTTGTGATGTAATGTTCATCAACTGTCATCTGCATTGTGGCGGGGCCAACCATAGGGTGGATCACACAAATTCTTTTTTTTAAATTCAATTCGCAATATTGCAGAAAAGTTGGTCTTCGACCTCCTAAATCTAAATTTAAAAATCTAAAAAAAAATAACTAAAAAATATCTAAAAACATTGTTAGAGGTGACTACCTGGCCATAAAGTTTAATGGTCTGGTTCATAATCCCCACAATCAAAATCAACACAAATCAAAATCCCCACACCAAAATCTCCACAGGTACAGAATCCCCACACCTAAAAATTACCACAGGTACGTAATTCCCACAACTCAAAATCCCCACAGGTACACAATCCCCTGGAGAGGGAAAGGACAAAAATTAAATATCGAATGAAGATTTGTGTATTTCGTGGGGGAAGAAGAACGAAGATCCCCCCTCATTGGTTTTTGCCCCCCCCCTCCTAGATTTATTGTCTTATAAATTAAAAAGCATGCGTATAGCTACAAATATATGTAAAAATTGACTTCGGGTTGATGCCAACCCTCCCTCCAATGTCTACACTTTTTACACTTTCAAACTTTTTTACATTATTTTACATATAGTTCTCATTGTTTTGTTATGAGGCAAATGGCCATCCAGCCGTCTAATTTTTTTCCTCGACTGGCGATTCCATCGGGGACCTTTGTGTCCTTGGCAGGGTTAACCTTGGTGGTAAGGCAGTTGAAATTCTTTCACACCGTTCCTAATTCTATCCCATCTTTCCGCTCGCACATGCAATTTTATAATTTTTTTTACCTACACGCACGCTTTTTTAATTTAGTATGTTGTAAATCTGGGAAGGGAGGGAGGGGGCAAAAAATTAAAGACGGAACACTATTTGTTCCTCTTCCCCCACCAAATGCACAAGTTCTATCTCGATATTTAATTTTTTCCCTCTCCAGGGGATTGTGTACCCTATGTATTTGGAGTTGTGGGGATTCTGTAAGTGGGTATTTTGAGGAGTTGGGATTCTGTACATGTGGGGATTTTGAGTTGTGGGGATTCTGTACCTGTGGGGATTTTGAGCTGTGGGGATTCTGTACCTGTGGGGATTTTGACTTGTGTGGATTCTGTACCGATGAGGATTTTGGTGTGGGGATTCTGTACCTGTGAGGATTTTGGTACGGGGACTTTGAGTCGTGGGATTACGAACGGCTTCCAATTTTAAAATTATAACTAAATGGGAAAAATCACTAATTCTATAAAAAATTGATTATTGGCTAGTTTAAAATACAGCTTTTGCATTATCTCAGTTTATACTCTCAGAAACCAATAAATGAAGCCAAAATCGAAAACAATTTTTTTTCTTCCAGAAAACAACGCAAATTATCTATTGCCAAAACAGGAAGAACACGAATTTTTTTGCCGATTTTGACCGATTTTGGAACAAAATATATAATCTAGGTTTCTAAGAATATAAGATAATGTAAAAAAATATAGTTAAAGCAGTCAAAAATCATTTTTGCGGAATTAGCAATTTTTCTCATTGACTTAATAATGTTAAACTTTAGGCCTAGGTGTGCACCTTAAAAACATTTCTTTAGATTTGTATTCTTTTGGGAATAGTGGTTAGAAAATCGAGACCAACTTTTTCGAACTATTACAATTTAAAATTTTTAAAAAGGTTTTTTTTGGTCCACCTTAGCCAAGAACATTTTACCTAATACAATTCGTTTGTACGTTTTTTTTTATTTCTGAGAAACACTGTTTACGGTGCGAAGTGCTGATTTTAGCTTGCTTTTCTACGCTCTACGTTGACGATAAATAAGTTTGGAACTCTAGTAGTAAAATGTATTACGCATCTTTTGTTTTCACTGGTGCTTTTATTTTCTTTCTGATTCCGTGAAGTCGACAATATCCCCTGCCTTACCAACGTAACGAACTCTCCATTTTTCATTGATACCACATAACGAATGTTCTATTCTGTTAGCCAGGAGACTTGTAACAATGGAAACATGTTTCTTTTCGTAGAGCATATTCGGGAGGTGCTTCAGACCACCTTCACACTAAAACTTTTTACACAGACTGCGGAATTCCCTAGGTTACCACACCTCATTTATTTCGTGACTAGAATGTTTATAACAATGCTCATACTAGCTAAAACAGTGCGTTCAATGTTTTTCAAGGTTCAGACTTGACTTTCTTCGTTGGTAAAGGAGTGATCGCATTAGGTGTATGCACCTGGGATTGTTTTACTCCTTAACCCTTTAATGCCCATGTCAACTGGATGCATTTGTTTAAAATCTGGAACCGGCATTCATTTGGTTTGGACACGAGGACACGGAACACTGAGCGGTTGCACTCGCTTTTGCTCGGCATTCCCGGGGACCCCTCACAAAGATCGCGTTGTGCGTTAGAACTTAGGTTTTTGCCGTTCAGTAGCCGTCCCTTCAAAGGGACGTCAGGCTATAAAGGGTTATAGTCCTTTTCGGCGAAGGAAAGCTCATCTGAAACAATAACAACAATGTAAAAACCCATTGCTGCCGAGAAAGCCCGCACTTTCAACTGAAGGCGGGAAAAGTGCGGGTATTCCCTAGCCCGCAGTTTGAAAAATAGATTATTTTAAACAAACAATAAAAACTACGTTTAAAATAGCAAAGCACTACATTACAATACTGTAACATTTACAGAAGATTACATACTGATGGTAACAGTTTTTAATCACTAAATGTTGGACCCTACTTTCATTTGTAACACTTTCGCTTGATAAATTTGCGATGCTGTTCAAAATATTGCTGAGATTTGCCCACATTCAATGACTACTGTTCTTGTAATGTCGTAAGGATTTCAAGTTACGGTGACCATTTGTTTCCGCAATTACCTGCTGCTCTACGTTGGCTCGATACAAAGTTGCTGCTGACGTACTTTACCACAAACTGTGATTGGTAAATTGGCTATCCAACTTATCATCTGTTGCAATATTTTTGACGATGTTGCCCAAAACAATTTTACCCACGGTGCAGTTGTAATATCAAATGTTATTACTGTATTTCTTTGTGGAGCAAAAATACACAACCTGAATATCTGCATGGCTTTGTGACAACGAGAAGGATTGTCGGGATAGGAAAATGCTTGTCTCTCTTCGGTTGCACCTTTGTATGTTTTAAACAACCACGATTTATTTTTTGAAAAATAGCTAAGGTCACTCTGCCGTTTTCGAATCTTTACCAATAATGTATAACAATACCACGTTATTTCAAGAACGTAATAATACCACGTTCTTCCAAAGCGTAGAACATCTACCAAGAATAGCCAACAATGTGTACGAGCTTTTCGCAGTACGGGCATTAAGTCGGATAATAACCGAAAACCTTGTGCATTCCTAAACATTGTCCTTCGGGACGCTGCGCGCCCTCGGGCATTGTTTAGGAATGCCCGCGGTTTCGGTCATTATCCTTTACTGAGTGCGCCACACATTAAAGTTTCTACGTAGACCTAACAGCAAATTGGAAACATTTCCGTTCTTCTAAAGCCATTTTCCAATTTGCATCTTCAGTATTTCGAGAGGAGAAGAAGGGCACACAATTAAATAAACAAATTAACAAATAAATAAACACGTTGCATATTTTTTATGATCGTTAGGTTAAGTAACTTAATTAATAGTTGCCATTATTATTCTATCATGATTATAAGGCACAGCATCTATAAAGACACTCTTGGTATGATAACATTGCTTGGGACAGTAAATCGGTTATTAAAACAGTGGATTAGTATTTTTCATTTGGTTATTTCCTTTTATTACAGCGTCCCTGATTGACAGTGAAGTCATAATGAAGGTAGCTGGGGGCTTAGGAAAAGACTGGAAGGACTTTGCAATTCGACTTGATATGAAGTTTTCAGAGATTGAAAGGATCGAAATAGATCAAACACCGTATGGTGTAAATGGGATGATAATGGAAACAATAAAACTATGGATGCAAAGGGAAGGAAGGGCCGCGACTAAAGGAAGATTGAGACAAGTTCTCATCAACATCGGCCGAAGAGACATTGAATACGAAATGTGAGTACTTTATATATATATATTTATTGTTAGTTTCTCAATCATTTGGTTTTAATTACTTAGGTTTTATTACAGCACATAGTATCAATCCTCACTACCTTAAATGAACAAAGCAAATAACGTAATATATATTTAATAAACTGATTCTGTTATGTTCTCAGCCTCACTGCCTAAAAACAGGCACCATAACTTCTGTTTCAGTAGTTGACCGCCTCCTGACTAGCAGGAACACCCACAAGATATTGTTATCAAGGCCACAATATATTATACCAGACCACAGATCGTGTTTCGCACGGCGTGTGTTATAGACCTTATTGAATTTGGCTATGCTAGTGTACGAACGGAATATATATTTCGAATTTATTAAGAAGTGATTTTTTTTCTATGCCGCTGTGTGTGTTCCTGCCAGTCAGAAGCAGTGAACCGTTGACGTGACAATCCCAACAGTGTTGTTGTGATCCAGTTAGCCTTGAGTTAAATGACGGGATGTAAGTTGAAACGTAGATAATACTACAACAGGTAATATAGTGTCAGATACACCACAGAGCTCATCGCAGTATGCCCCAAGAATGCAGGCAGACGAAACCAAAGTCGTATTTGTTGCTGATCCAGTTAGCCTTGAGTTAAATGACGGGATGTAAGTTGAAACGTAGATAATACTACAACAGGTAATATAGTGTCAGATACACCACAGAGCTCATCGCAGTATGACCCAAGAATGCAGGCAGACGAAACCAAAGTCGTATTTGTTGCTGAGAGACTGCAGTATAGTATGGTTTCAATGAATGTTAGCAAGTTTAGCAATCTTGTGAGACTCTCTGTTATGAAAATCATTTGTCGGCTATTTTATCGCTTATAGATTGCTATCAGAATGGAGCAAGACACAACGGAAGAGAGGCATGAATTTAAATCAGTAAACACAGGTCATTGTTAAAGTTGTAGAACAACAAAATTCAGACTTTGCCACGAAAGCTACACACAACACGATCAAGGCAATGAAATTTGTCAACTACTTCAAAGAGCTAGGGTTTCGTTACTTCTGAGGTGGCATATCACATCCTTAGTGAAAATCATTTTCTTATAGGAGCAGATCTGTACTGACATTCTATGTCAAGTAAATAATGATAAGGGCAATTATTCAAACTTGTTTGGAAAGTCATGTTGAAAGCCATTTAAACCATGATCCAACTGGGTTGTCGTAAATGGGAGCGATTGCATCTTGCACACAGGTTCATGTTATGTCTATGCTGGGAAAGTTAGCATATTTTTCTAGAATACAGCAATATTGTAAACTTGTGTCCTTTGTTTTATTTTAGCTTGTTTTAATTTGGATAAACATCCATATTGTGATGACAATATTGATTTAGTTTATTAAGTGTTTCAAAGGATTAACCAGCTATCTTCCTGGCCCGTCTTTAAATATTACTGTAGACGAAATCCCGTTACTATTTAATTATTGATAACCTACATACCATAAACAAAAACCATTTACGTGTGCTCTTTAAATATTACTGACAATTCTCTATATCAAGCCTATCCAGACCTCCTGTAGCCCTTAAATCAGCTATTCAGTTATTATTTCATCATCGGATCTTACAGATGGAATAAGACAGTGGATTTCAGTAATCATCCCAAGCAGCCACTGTTAAATGCCTAATCCCTTCCTTTGTGATACATTTTAAGGTTGTATCGTTCAACCACATATTATGGTTAGGATATGGAAGGGTGAATGGAACCACCAACAGCCAACCATAAGATATATCAGCCGCTTCTGAGTCAATATATATATCCTAACAAGTTTGCCTCAGATACCTATAAAAAGACTCCGTTTTAAGCCACGTTTAAAACTTACTAAAGTATTCGACTATACAACCTCCTCTGGTAAGAAGTTCCAAGCTGAGACCACCCCTAGGCTCCTTCCAGTTATCGCCCAATCGCTCTGACTAGCTGTGTCTGTAAACTTATGGAACGGATGGTCGGCGAGAGGTTGGTCTGGGTGCTGGAATCACGGGGATTCTTATCTGCGTCCCAGTGCGGCTTTCGACGGTTTCGGTCAACCATCGATAATCTGGTTGCCCTTGAATCGGATGTGAGGGAGGCTTTTCGCCTGCGTCAACATCTGGTTCAGGTTTTCTTTGACTTGGAGAAGGCGTATGATACGACGTGGCGTTATGGGATTCTCCGTAATCTCTATAACTATCGCTTGAGGGGACAGATGCCACTGTTGCTTTCCGCTTACCTCTCAGGCCGTTCTTTTTGCGTTCGTGTCGGGGCGACTCTTTCGCGCCCGTTTGTCTTGGAGAATGGTGTGCCTCAAGGAGGTGTTCTTAGTGTCATCTTGTTTGCTATAGGGATCAACCCCATTGCTCAGCAAGCTGCTGTTCCCCAGTCATTGTTTGTCGATGACTTTGGCCTGCGCTTTCGGGCAGCTCGCATGCAGACCTGCGAGCGGCAGCTACAGCTGGCGATTAACAAAGTCCAGACCTGGGCGGTCAGTAATGGTTTCCGGTTTTCTCCAGACAAGACTGTGTGCGTCCACTTTTGCCTCCAACGAACATTGCACCCAGATCCTTGCCTGTACTTGGCACAGGCACAAATTCCTGTTGTGCCACAGGCATGTTTCCTGGGTCAGGTGTTCGATTCCAGGTTATCTTGGCTTCCACACTTGCGTCAACTTAAAGACAAGGCTCAGCTTGCCATTCAGTTTGCTGTGCGTTTGCGTGCTGTGCAATCCAGTCCTGCTTGGTCCGTGGTTTTTGGGCCAGACTTGCGAGTCGGCAGACGCAGGGTGGGTAAGGGTGATTTCCGCGATAGGCTCCAGCAGTCCTGTCAGGAGATAGCCTTTGAAATGCCCTGCGTCTTGAGGCTTGGGAGGATGCCAGTTGCCCCTTGGCTTGTGCCAAGTAGCAGTTTCATTTTCGCTCTGGCGTCCCTCCCGAAGGGTTCCACTCTACCAGCAAGGTACTTACAGGAGTTCCGGCGGCTGAGTTCTCAGTACGCCGGTTATCAGCGCCTGTTTACTGATGGGTCGAAGTCAGACGTTGGCGTGGAATGTGTGCTTGTGTGTGTAAGGGAGTAACGGTTGCCCATCGCCTTCCATCAGGCTATTCTGTGTTTTCTGCAGAGCTTTTGGCTCTTGGTTTGGTGGTGGAATGAATCCTTGACCTTCAGGGCACGCATTTCATTATCTTTAGTGATTCCATGAGTGCCCTGGAGTCCTTGGCAAATTACAATCCTCGGAACCCCTTGACACAACGTGTCCAAGCTTTGCTTTCCCGCTTGCCTGGCCAGCGGAAAACCGTGCTTTTCTGCTGGATCCCGGGTCATGTTGGGATAGCAGGGAATGAGCAAGCTGATTCTGCTGCAAAAGGGTCCCTTTCTGGCCCTCTCGGTATGGATCTCAGACTTGTTCCCTCGGACGCCTTTCCAACTCTGCGTCTGAGGTTACACGCTGTTTGGCAAACCTTGTGGGATTGACATGACGGTAATAAATTACGGGCCATTAAAGGCACTGTCGAGGAGTGGCACTCGGCGTGTCGCCGCAGTCGCCGTGAGGAGGTTGTGTTGGCCCGTTTGCGCATTGGTCACACCCGACTTACTCACTGTTTCGTTTTGCGGGGGGTTGACCCTCCTGAATGTTATTGGTGTCGACGGCCACTTACGGTCCGGCACTTACTTGTTGATTGTCGCCATCTTGATGGTGTTCGTCATCGTTTCCATCTTCCGCATGACATTGCACGTCAGTTGGGCGATAAGTCTGTCCTCCTGTCCGGTGTTTTTCAATTTTTGCAGGAGGTACAGATGTTTGACAAGATTTAGATTAGGGGTTTGAATAACATCTCTGTAATGTGTGGTGCAGTGGCAAGCCGGACCATTGCACTGTGACTGAGGTTGGCGCTAATGACCAAGTTGTCAACGTGCCATTAAGCCTCAATCCCCCCCCCCACCCCTAGGGAGAAAAATATCTCCTGCAATTAAGATGGGCGTCCAGATGCCATAGTTTTAATGAATGTCCCCTAGTAGGTGTTACATTGCTAAGTCCAAAAATAATACCTCCAGTGGGAGGAAACACTTTAATATTTTAAAGGTCAAAACCAGATCTGCGATCAACCAACGCAGTTCTTCTGGTTTCAAGTGTAGTTTTTTAGGTCTGTCAGTTGATGAAAGTTTACGTATGGTTGAAATACTTATGTGAACATTTGTTGAACGGCTTCAAGTATCGGCACAGCCAGTAGTAAAGCATCGGTTCACAGTTGAGAGTAGCTAGAAAGTCAGAGCACAAATCTTATTATAATTTTAAGAAGATTTCAAATCGGAACTAAGCTAAACCCTTGGTTGCTGATTAGTTCAGGGTGTGAGGTTAGATTTGTGTTATGCTTTCCAACATGGAAGGCGGAGCATTTAGGCTCTGATAAATGTAGTTGCCAAGTCGCCACCCATTCAGAGATATGATTTATCTCTAAGGATAGGGCACGGCTATCAAGCGTATCAATGATGGTTCCCAGTTCTAAATCACCAGCAAACTAAGGTTATGAAGGTCTGGGTTCAAGCATTGGAGGTCGTTCAGGTAGATCACAAAACTAAATACAGATGCAAACCTATTTACGTTACCTGTTGGACTTATATGTCAGACTGCCTGAGCGGGGAATCGAACTCAGGACCATTGAAACCAAAGGCCGAGGTCCTACCGCTAAGCCATACTGACACGGCCTTTTTTTTCTCTTTTTTGTTATAAAAGGAAAAGTGCATAGTCTGCATTTAACACAAACAAATATAGATATAAACAAACACTTTCCAATCGCCACTGGAGGGACGCTCATTTGCCGCACCATCCTCCAAGTGAAACGAATGGAACACATAAACGTGAAATAATGAGTATAGACGGGAAAGCCAAAGACCCACAAGAAATAATAGGTTTGCATCTGTATTTGTTATTTCTTGTGAGCCTTTAGCTTTCCCGTTTTTACTCATTATTTCTCGTTTAAGTGTTCCGTTCGTTTCACTTGGAGGATGGTGCGGCAAATGAGCGTCCCTCCAGTGGCGATTGGAGAGTGTTTGTTTATATCTATATTTGCTCGTGTTAAATGCAGACTATGGACTTTTCCTTTTATAACAAAAAAGAAAGAAAAAAAGGCCGTGTCAGTATGGCTTAGCAGTAGGACCTCGGCCTTTGGTTTCAATGGCCGTGGAAGCATCGCTCTTATGTCATTATCGTCCAATTTCACTTACGATGGTTCTATGCAGTACCATGGAATCCATTGTTCGAGAGAAGTTATGTTCGAAATAATGTAATTCTCGACGACCATTCTAGCTTTATGTCAGGTAGGTCTTCTAGTCAACAACTTTTGATTTTGTTAAATGCATGGAGAAGTGAACAAAGTATTGCTGTAACTTATTATGTAATCTACTTTGACTTTAAGAAGGCTTTTGAATCAGTTGTACACTGTAAATTGTTTTATAAACTAGAAAACTCAGGTTTCAGGGGCGATCTGCTGAGATGGTTGAAAGCTTTCATTGGCTGTTGCACACAGCGAGTCCAAAGCGAGGATAATAAGTATATCTTTCGTTTAAAATGTGGTGTCCTCTCAAGGCTCAGTTCTAGGCCAGGTACTTTTTGTGATCTATAAAGACGGGAAATCCAAAGGCTCAAAAGAAATAACTAAGTACAGATGCAAACCTATTTACGTTGTCTTTTGGACTTATGTGCCAGGCTGCCTGAGCAGGGAATAGAACCAAGGACCTTTGAAACCAAAGGCCGAGATCCTACCGCTGAGCCATAATGACATGGCCTTTTTTTTTTTAAAGGAACCGTCCATAGGCAGCATTTAACACGTGCAA
>JAHWFP010100445.1:0-20880 GCA_023313725.1 Lithobius niger | reverse complement strand
TTGCACGTGTTAAATGCTGCCTATGGACGGTTCCTTTAAAAAAAAAAGGCCATGTCATTATGGCTCAGCGGTAGGATCTCGGCCTTTGGTTTCAAAGGTCCTTGGTTCTATTCCCTGTTCAGGCAGTCTGGCACATAAGTCCAAAAGACAACGTTAATAGGTTTGCATCTGTACTTAGTTATTTCTTTTGAGCCTTTGGCTTTCCCGTCTTTATAGATCACAAAAAGTAGCTGGCCTAGAACTGAGCCTTGAGAGGACACCACATTTTAAACGAAAGATATACTTATTATCCTCGGTTTGGACTCGCTGTGTGCAACAACCAATGAAAGCTTTCAACCATCTCAGCAGATCGCCCCTGAAACCTGAGTTTTCTAGTTTATAAAGCAATTTACAGTGTACAACTGATTCAAAAGCCTTCTTAAAGTCAAAGTAGATTACATAATAAGTTACACCAATACTTTGTTCACTTCTCCATGCATTTAACAAAATCAAAAGTTGTTGAATAGAAGACCTACCTGACATAAAGCTAGAATGGTCGTCGAGAATTACATTATTTCGAACATAACAACTTCTCTCGAACAATGGATTCCATGGTACTGCATAGAACCATCGTAAGTGAGATTGGACGATAATGACATAAGAGTGATGCTATATTCCCCTATGTGAGTTTTTACCTCTTCCCTGCAATGCCATACTATAGCAAGAGTTCCATACTTGATACAGTATTCACTTTAGCACTTTAATGAGTCTGCAGTTCTGCGTAATTTATGTTTCTTTTCCATAATTTAAGCTTGGTGCGGCCAATCTGGTTAATTGGTAATTTTATGGTCGTAACAATCTCGAAGATTTATAGGATTTTGCCGACTTTGTGCAATGTTGCAAAATTGTAAAAAAAAAAGGTATTCCATGATCGTTCATCACTTTGAATAAGACCCTTAACTTGAGCGAGTCTTGTTCTGACAAGATTCGCAAGTACTTGATCATAGATTAGCAGCGATAGGGGTCTCCTTTCTTCTATTTTATTATTATATGTAGTTTTGGTGTGGACGTTGCATTTTAATTGTATATGTAATTTGAAAATGTGATCAACCAACGGCTTCCAACAATTTTGTTTACATTCTTTGCCTCTAGAGATAAAATTAGTGTGATGAAGGCCACTTATGATAAAAGGTAGAATTTGCAAACTCTTACCAGTAAAAATGTCATCACAAATCAGGTGAGAAAAATTTTTGATGATGACAATGCACTAAAATAGCAAAGGCAGTATGCAACACTAATTGTATCAAACAATGTGAGTAAGCATGCCTGCTAATATCAATGCAATCTCAAATGTAGCACTTGAATGGATTTCTGATGCTTATTTATCATGTGTCTACTAATAATGAAAATACAACAAAAAGAAGAATTTTGACCTTAATTTTTGTGGTTTTGTTTTTTATGTTTCTTGAAGAAGAGGTGTGTGATTTTAAAATGTTTTTTTTTTAAAGAAAATTGTAAATTAGCCTTATGCATCCAATAATAAAATGTATTAACTTCGTCTGAGAGCTAACTAGAACACTTTTATTCAATTATCATCTTTTTGCAATTTATAATTTATTTTCCGAACGCGAAAACTGGTTAGCTTAATTGGTAGATTTTATATCGTAATGTTCTGTCCCTATCTACTTACTCTGAGGTTTTTCTTTGATTTGTTTTTCTTTTGTAATTTAACTAATCTGAGAATATTTTGCCTGATGGTCCTTTTTTAATTCCAGTTCCCCCAAGGCAGCACAAACGTCTACTAGAGATCAAGACTTCTCTACAGAAACTCAAAGTAAGTTTTTTTAATAAACACTGTACTGTGTAACGATATAGTAACACAGTTTATTTTAATATTTGTTTTAATATTTTACCTTAGAGACCTGGTCACCAAGTTCTCTCTTAGTTATTGTTTTTTTTTTTAGTAAGACGCTAACTCAGTTAATAGCGTTAAATATATTTGGAGTAGAATTTATTAGTTCCATCATACCTCTGATGGAATGGAAACAGTAAATCGGGTTTCTGAATTTGGTACGTGACAATTTTGTAATTACAAAAACATTCCTAAGTTCAAATTTTGGACAAATAAGTTTTTGCATAAGTCAATAAACAATTCACGATTACAAAAATGAATACATGAACTGGAATGGAATTTGGATGAAGCATGAATCGTATTGTTGACTAAGCGCCATTCACACTGTTGAAACAACTTCTATGACTGACCAACGGAATCATCATCAGGACAAACTGCCGTTGTACGGTTGGTGGCAGTCGATTGTTGTCATCCACAGCATGTGAAAGATTTCGCCAACATTCGAACGACCATTGGTAGACAAATCGCTACGAATTTCATTAAAAAAGCAAGATTGCGGTAGAAGGTAACTGTAATGCTCTGATTAATGCTGTTTTTCACGAAAATCTTTAAAACATGATAATTTAGAAACGAGTTTAAAAATGATTCTATATATTCACCACTACACAAGCACTGGTGACATCATTTCTAAATTAAAATGTAGACATACATTCAAGTGAAAGCATGACCTAAGCCTATATTTGCATACGTATGCGTTATATTGAACCCATTCTGAATCATGAGTGATCCATTGTTGGTTGGTCGCTGGTCTGTCATGGCAGTGTAAAGCTGCTCCTTTCATTTTAGTAAGACCAGTGGTAATTAGGTTATTTTAGTAAGGCCATTCATTGTTTTTGTTTGTCTCTGTCATCACTTGCTGTCATTAAGACTGAACCAGCTCCATAAGGAACCGATGGTTTAATAAACCACCTAAAAATGTAGCATGTTTATCAACATTGTCGTAAAAATATTATCTTATAACAAGGCAAACGAAATCTGCAAACTATATATCCACCGGAATCTAAAACACAGCAACATTTTTTCTATTCCCTGTTATTAACATTATGGAAGTAGTATATGTAGTTTCCAACAATGCAAGTGTACAAAATCCAGTTAGTTGAACCAGTCTGCAGTTTAATTTTTGATGTGGTAATCCCATAAGCATTTAGATGTTGCAGGGATGAATGATTCTCCAAAATACCAGTACACTATTTCACTGCTTAGTTGTCGAAAGCCTACACTCTGCATTTTGCTACTGTGAAAGACTGCAAGAACTTAAAAAAAAATACGAATTTTTGGTTTGAATTGAACTTGAGTAATGCATTCCAAAATAGGGCCTGGTTTAGCACTTTGGTTTACAAACAAAAACAATTATTAAAAAAAAATTTTTTCAGGTGTTATAACAGATATTCTCAGTAGCAGACGGGTATACGAAATTCTCATTCGGAGATAATTAAGAAATGTAAATTAAAGCCGTAGTAAGATGAAATCCTTTCTGCCTTTAAACGTAAAGAGCACTTGCTGCATGTGTATAAATAAAATGAATGTTTTTTTTTTAAATAACTTTACTCTTTTCAAAACCCTGTTTCAGTTCGGTCTGAATTGCTTTGATTTGAATTTCACTAACACGACAAATGTAAACTAAATTCTTAGTATAAATCAGATCAGTTTTAAAGAGCGTTAATTAATTTAAAAAATTGTTGTATGAATAATAGTTAACAGATTGTACCTTTTTAAAGATATCCAAATGCTTTGAATCATATAAAAATGTGCCTACATAAGTTAAACATTAAAAACACTTGGCACAACGCACAAGATGAGATAAAAACACACTGGTGACTGATATTTCAGGACATTATGCCATTGGTCCCACTAATCAAAGCGAAAAAATAGGTGTGAAGCCTGCAGAGCTGAGAACAGGAATGAGGGAAACAGGAAGCAGTAGGAACCAGGCAAACAGGAAGAGGAAAACAGGATTGAGGCAAACAGGAAATGGGGCAAAAACACAACAAATAAATAAAGTAAGAATACAAAAGGAAAAGAGAGCTTTAGTTTTATAAAGTAAACTAAGAGGAATGTTTTGTGGTCTGAAGGAAAGCCCGCTTACGTAATTTATGCTGCAAAAATCTAGTTTGTTGTCGAGTAAAATTCTTAACGCAGTTTGAAAAATTTCTTATCCAGGTAGAAATCCCAAAGTGTTGTGGGATTTGGATATTGTAAAGTTGAGGCTGGTGAAGGAGTTAGAAAAGTTTTTTAAGTTCAGTCTGCAGTGGTATGTGGGTTCATAATACAGTCTGGCAGTATGGAAGGTGTCGATGGAGTGACTGGTATTTTTTACATGTATGTATGGAGCACTTGACATTTTCTTGTTGGAAATGTCGCCAATGTGGTCAGCGATACGCTGTGTACCGCATTTAGTATGGCCGATGTAGCACTTCGGGCAATCTAAGCAAGGCTGGGCGTAAACAAATTCTTTTTGCAATGGGCGTGTAGAACGAGGTTGGGGCTTACACAAAATATCCTTAAAAGTAGAAGCAGGGATAGTCAAAACTCGTATATTGTACTGTGAGAGCAGCATGGATATCTCCTCGCTAATAGGTCCTAGGTACGGCAAGGTACCGTGTCCGTTTGCGGGTTAAAAACCTTTGCTAATAGGTCCTAGGTACGGCAAGGTAACGGTGTACGTTTGTGGATTAACCCCCCCCCCTCCCACAAATGTTTTTAATCCGCAAACATACACGGTTACCTTGCCGTACCTAGGACCTATTAGCGAGGAGATATCCATGCTGCTGTCACAGTACAATATACGAGACACAACTGCTTATACTGTTAAGGATATTTTGTGTAAGCCCCACCCTCGTTCTACATGCCCATTGCAAGAAGAATTTGTTTACGCCCAGCCTTGCTTTGATTGCCCGAAGTGCTACATCCGCCATACTAAACGCGGTGAACGGCGTATCACTGACCACATTGGCGACATTTCCAACAAGAAAAAGTCAAGTGCTCCATACATACATGTGAAAAATACCGGTCACTCCATCGACACCTTCCATACTGACAGACTGTATTATGAACCCACATATCACAGTAGACTGAACTTTTTTAATTCTCCTTCACCAGCCTCAACTTTACAATATCCAAATCCCACTACGCTTCGGGGTATCTGCCTGGGTAAGAAATTTTTCAAACTGTTTTAAGAATTTTACTCGACAACAAACTAAATTTTTGCAGCTTAAATTACGTAAGCGGGCTTTCCTTCAGACTACAAAATTTTCCTCTTAGTTTACTTTTTAAAACTAAAACCCTCTTTTCCTGTTGTATTCTTATTTTATTTATTTGTTTAAAAAAAAAATTTTTTTTCTGGTGGTTTTTGCCCCATTTCCTGTTTGCCTCAATCCTGTTGTCCTCTTCCTGTTTGCCTGGTTCCTACTGCTTCCTGTTTCCCTCATTCTTGTTCTCAGCTCTGCAGGCTACACACTATTTTCCTTTGATTAATGGGACCAGTGGCAATGTCCCGAAATATCAGTCGCTAGTGTGTTTTTATCTCGTCTTGTGCGTTGTGCCAAGTGTTTTTAATTTTTTAATATTCAAATGCATCAGATGTGCTCACACCCATTTTTACAATGTTTTATAACGTTTCCTCAGTTATTCCATTGGGAACGTTGAACATTCCAGATGAAATGTTCGAATTGAAACACAAATTACGTTCTCTGAAAGGTATTCCTCATTCAGAACAAACTAGTTCTCGATTCATACTTGATAAAAGGTAATGCACTATCTAATATTTGAAATTAAATACTTTAAAAATTATGTCACTGTTCCATGATTTGGTTTTGTTGGTCAATATTAAGTTTTGTATTGAGAGTTGGGTTTGCCCTTCAGTCACATTTTAACTAGGACAACATTCCGGATGGAAAGCCATAGGGGAATCTTTGTTGAATAAAGTGGAAATTTTGTCACTTCCCTTGCTATTGTGGGTGTGAATGCATTCCGCACCTTTTGGAGAGAAAACCTGTCTACCCCTTATGATAGGAAGTATACATCACGGCTTGTTACTATGGTTGTTACATTTCCTAACACATTCAATTCTCTATTTTAAAACAGAGAATTTGAAGAAACTCAAGGAGAGGCTTTTCCAGCGGTATAGGGCTCTGCAGATGAGGGGTCTTCCCTGGATGACTGACATCGTTCTTTCCTTAAAAGATCATTTTGTGAAACTTGAACTAATTGAAGAAAAAAATGGACGTGAACAGCATAAGCAAATTTTGTCAATGTACCAACTTTTCGAACAAACAGAAGTATCACCCGAAAAACCGACCAGGATTTTAGTCGAAGGCAACGCCGGTTATGGTAAAACAACAATTGCAGCAAAATTCTGTTATGACTATAGTATTCAGAAAAATTATATGAAGAAGTTTGATCTTGTTTTATTTTGTGAACTAAGAAAGTCGTATGGCTCCTTGAAAGAAATGCTTTTTACAGCTGCAAACAGTAAAGAACTAAAAGATCGTGATGATCTCACCAACCTGTTAGACGATGAAACCATCAATACTCTTATTATAATGGATGGTTTTGATGAGATGCACGGTGAAAACAAAGAATTTGTCGTAGGTTTAATATGTAGAGAAGTATATCCACATGTCACAGTAATTGTGACGTCACGGCCTGGGATGTTTAATGCCAGTTCAAGTAGTAATACTGGCCAGTATTTTGCCTCCTTAGATATTGGTACTGACATGACACAAATATGGGATACACGTACGAAGGTAACTGGTATTGGAGAAGAACGACATAAAGAATTTCTACAGAAGCATTTAACGAATTTGTCTCAGGAACAAACAGAAGACATTGAAAGAAAATTAGAGTCACTGATGAATGATAATATATTGGCCTCAGAATTTCTGCAGTGCCCCCTGTTTTTCCTCATGATAGTTCTACTTTTGACTGATGAAAAGGCTTCAGATTTAAAGCATTTAAAGACAAGAACAGACTTGTATAAGCAAGTTATGAATTTTGTAGTGCGTAGATACTTATGTAAAGATGCATCAACTGCATCCTCTGCAGCTTCAGCAGACCTGTTTTCTTTCGACAATTCAAACAGGCCTTCCTATGTTGATATGATGAGTGAGTTTGGGTGTTTTAGTATTGCTGCATTGAATGCCAATGAATTGTCCTTTTCTCGCGATAAGGTATTGGGTTTAAATCCAAGCATTGGTTCAAAAAAGATTTTAGATTTAGGAATTCTTAACAAGACAATAGTAGCAAGAGGACTTCGGGAAGATGAACAGTATGAGCCAGTCCACAAATCACTGATGGAATTTGGAGCCGCCTATTTCTTATGGCTTCAATTCACCTATTGTAAACATGATGAATTTATGGAAAGCATACGCAAATTTACACCTACTTACGCTTCTTACTACTCATCTTTGTTATTTCCATTCCTGGCTGACTTAATAGGAGAACAAGCAACAACTTTGTTACACAATCTTCAACCCTACGCAGACGAGTATTCTTCTGTTTGTATGTTGTACGAATTTTTCTTGAAATCGATCTAACTGAAGCATTTGTGTTCTTGATATGTTTGTTTTCCAGTTATTTTGAATATATACTTATTGTTCACTTTACTACCACAAAGAATACTTAGTTAACGAAATGTAAAATTCATGAATTCATGTTTAAAGCAAAGTGCTTAAAATGACAGTATATTAAGTGAGATAAATGTTGTATATGTTAATACCAATGTATTCGCTTCTTTATTTGATGGATAAGATTTAAAATAATAATTGGTAAATTTTACTTTAGCAGGAAAATACTTCGCAGGTGGATGAAAGCAAAAAAATTCATGTACGAGTAATTTCCTATTTGACAGAAGCCAGTACACAATATTTTCATTCGATATCGGCAACTCTAGCTCATTGTAGCATTTTTCAAACATTGTGTGTTAAATATGTAAAATAATTCCTTAAATAACACATACATGTGTGTACATACGAGTACGTTATTTAAGCAATTATTGCACTCTGCACGTAAAATACACTTCTTATAATAGGCAATTTACAAACCGATGAGATTTGCAAAATTACATGCATAAATGTTCGGGTGGCAAGTGGCCTTTTTTCAACGGCTGAAGTTTAACAATTTGTAACATGAGAATGGTAATTGTAGTTTGTGTTACATTTGGTATAAATATTGTTGCTACAAAAATAAAGGCCTGTTAGATTTAACACAAGGAACTGCTCTTCACACTCTTCTAATCAATTTCACCTTCAACGTGTTTCCTCTGAAACACATTATATTACAACACAATTTCATCCTTCTAACTTCTGATGCTGTTATAACCAGGATGTTACGATATGAACTAACAAATAGATTACATTGCGTGTAAGAAATGATTGTTATTAATAGTTCTTTGAACTATAGAGTGAAATTAATTTTTAATTCAAGATGGTCTTGATAACATTCACAAACCCATCCACAAATATTACAAGTCTGAAAATATCACTATACCAGTGCCTTAGTTCACTGAACAGAAGATGAATCATGTAGATTGGTAAATTCGTCGTATATCAGCATATATTTCATGCGGACATATTTTGAAAAACTTCGTAGGTTCGTTTCTTTTGATCCATATCTCATTTTAAGAACTTAGGTTTCTGATATATTGTGATTATAGCAATATTGGTTATTGAATGATAGCATACAACTGCTCCTCTTGATTGCAATAAATATTCAATGGATTATACTGTACAGTATATACAGTCTTATGCAATGAAATTGACTGTGTAAGTTGACTATGTAAATGTAAAAAATTGCTTTAAATAATATGTAAAGATAAGGCGGAAATAAGCCAACACCCAAACAAGCACTAGAAAACATACTTCGGTAAGTCACTTTTATGTAATTGTATTTTATTGCGAAATTGTTCACTTATCCGTTTCCGACTTAACTACACGCAAATAAATGTTCAGGAATTCGCTGGAATAACGATTTATGTTTACATTTGTCGTGTTTACATTTCCGTCCCATAATTCGTTGTTAAATCTTTTCTGGACATTAACAATGAGCTATATGATCAAAAACCAGAAATATATGCAAGCATTTGGGACACAGTTGCAAACAATTCCTGAAAGGACTAGCAAATTTGTTAGTTACAATTTGTTAGCAAGACGGGATACAAATTACTTGTGGACAGGAAATAGTATTTTATGCGGTTTATGACTAACATTGTTAGATTCATGATGCAGAGTGGGGCAGAGTGTCCCTCTCGTAATTCTTAATGGCTTAAGAGCTCAATATGCAGTGAAAAGTGGTATCACTAAGGTGAAGAAGTGGAATAGCCAGACATTTGAGTGAAGGTGGAGGCTAATGAGCATGGGGAAACGTATGAATTTTACATGCAACGATTTAGTTAATTCCTGCATTGTTGGACAGATCTCTGTACTTGGTGCATGAACATTTGTTAAATTATTTTGTGATATCTCCAGTCATGCTAAAATGGCTGCCTTCATACGATTAAGAAAAAAATATATGACATGCAGCGATTAAAATTTTTAAGCACAAAACGACGATGAAACTAATGTATTTTAATTGAACAATTATTCCTTATCGAGGCAGTCTGTCGAAACATAAATATCCATTCTGATGGGCTGTATTTAGGGAATGATGATATATGGCGGTGGGAGAGGCAGTTGTTGCCGTGATGGTTTTTTGTATTGATTCCTTGTTAGTTTCGTACGTTTTGGGCCCCAGGTCGTCCATCCGAGCAAAAAAACATTCGGAATTCGTAAAGAAAATTTGATAAAAGCATGTTTGAATTGTATTCCAATTCTACTCATTGCCATCACTTTGAAATACTTGGAGACATTACAACACGTTACGTACAAAAGTTAAAGAATATACAAGTCTTTGCAATAACGCATAAAAGTTGCATGTTTTTCATGTTTCCTAACCCCAACGATCCCGTTATAGTCCCCCAAGGGCTCCATGGACCCGCTACTCAATTAATAATAATAATAATAAATTTATTTGCATGTAAGCAAAAACGGGATCCAATAGGGCAAGCCACTTATACGGTCCGACTTTTACACAAAAGTTACCTACTACACATTTTAGATTTCATCATTATATACAATTTTCAATTTAAAAACACTTTATAGCTAAAAAAAAAACTTAAAATAACTTGAAAAGCTAAAAAATAATTTTAAAATAACTTAAAATATAGTTACAGACTGATACCATCATCGGACTGACTAATTTATGCTAAAATAACTTTCTTTGTAAAAATGTATCAAGACATACCTTTTGTAAGCAATTTTTAAAACCTGCAATCGTGTTGGCTTCAACAACCGCCTTCAACAATTCACCACTCTGGTACTAAAGAATAATTTCCTGGTATCAGTCCTGAATTTGTCAGCAACTAGTTTTCAGGAGTGTCTCCTCGTATGGTCTCCAGAACGGTGCTCAAAGAAAATAGTGTAATCGACCCCCAAGTGTCCACGGACCAACTGATAGGTCAAATTTAAGTCTGCTCTTAATCGCCGTAATCCCAGTTGTTCCAGTTTCAAAATTCTAACATAGGGCTTATTTTTCACATTTTGAATACTAAGCCATTTAAGACATGTGTGGGGTGGACTGCCTCGCTGTGACATGGTTTGTATATAGAACTCATGAATTTAACGTTGACAAGATAAATTGATATTCTGTCAATGTAACGATCCATAATCTGACTTTTCTCGGTACTGCTGAGCAGCTGAGTATCATCATTTCATTGTGAGTTTCCATAAATTGAACTCATAAGTTGGTCCGCAATAATGCATTGCCAAAACATTTGGAGTAAATTTTGACCAAAAGTTAACTGTTACTGCTTCCCCACGTGGAAATTAAGCACACACTGAAAGATAAACTGACAATCTGAAAAATAGTCGAGTAGATAGTCGAAACTTTTGCATATGAACCCCTGCAACTGTTTGTTTTTGCCAAAAAAATGAAGGTGTTACAAACTTAATATCCAAAAAAAATTTCCACGAATCACTGCAAATTATGCAGCTTTAAAAGAAGTAAACTAGCATATCAGCAAAAATCATACATTACAGATAGTTAAGAATTAATCAGTTATTATTACGTGCTTATGCTTCATTGAGCTATCCTGAACGGAATGCTAAACAACCCATTCAGACATCTAGAAATGATAATAAGGTCACATAGTTTAGCTAGGATTCCATTTAACAGAAAAACAACTTTTTTCCAATGTATTCCTTTTCAAATATTGGAAAAAAAAGTGGTTTTTCTGTAGCACAATAGCACATGCTAAAAGTAACTAAGATTCGTTAAAATTTATTATTTGCTTGTATTTCACTGAGATGAATATGACCAGGATTAGAACGAATTTACTCGAGATCATTTACGAGATACTCCTGCCATCCGGGTTATCTCGCTAGGGCTATAATACAGACTCCTTGAATCAAATGTGAAGGTCACGTAGTTGTGGTCAGTATTCCATTTGACTATATGTTTATCATATCTGTACAGTGTGTGTATTCCTCTTCAAATAACACACTGCACAGATTTGATAAACATTGAATTAAATGGAATACAGATTAAAACTACGTGACCTTCACATCTGGTTCATGGAGTCTGTATTATGGCCCTAGCAAGATGAATCAGATGATAGCAGTATCTCAATAATGATCTCGAGTTCACGCGATTAATCCCGGTCATATCATCTCAGTGAAATACAAGTACATACAAATCATACGGAATCTTAGTAACTTTTAGCATGTGCTATTGTGCTTTCCTTGCCCCAATTACAAAAGCACGATACATGAAATGTTTCCTGATGCCAATAATATGGTTGTTATCTTTCTTGGTTATGACAATGCCAAGCATACTTTGTTATTTCAACTTTATTTTCGAAGATAGGATTTACTGTTTTTCTATTCTGCATAAATTAAATTAAATTCTAATCAGCTACTGCAGTGTAATTTTTTGAGTGTACTACAGAAACGTAACGAAATAAGAATCAGTACAAGCATACTCGGGGCCGACAAAAGGATTTAACCTTACACACGAGAGAGGAAGGATACCGGATCCCAACAAAAGATGGGACTCATAGATGAAAAATTAAATGGGGAAGGGGTAAATCCTTGAACAACAAAAAATTCACTTTATTTTCTGATGGAAAAGAATCTTAAAAAAAACTAGAACTCGCCAGGTCTACAATATCCTTTCCCACTTTATTTTTCTGTTTCCAGAAAAAAACGTTTTTCTACCTGTTTAAATGGACATTTTAAATGTTCCAATGTTCTAATGTTCTAACACAGCTACCACAGATGTAGGGGTTGCTGTCTTTAACTTAGGCCCACAGCAACAAGCATAAAGTTGCTGCTGCCCAACTTACTGAAAATGCTGCCACCACTACGTTTATTAAGAAAGGAAAATATTTCTCTTATGTATTGAACTAATTTAATAGCATAACCAAGGAACAGACCATCACAAAATAGATAGCTTACTGATTAGATTACAGGCTAGCAGATGTCGTTGTCATAGTTTCATTGTTGTTGTTGCATGAAGGCGACAAACATAAGCATGTGTGTTTATCTGGATTATACGTTTTATCATAAACTGACAAAAGGATGCTTCGTTTCTTGGGAATACTTTTATCGGTTTTAATTTCGTTACTGACATCATTGCTTTGTTACGCCTCTGGAGATAGTATTTGGCTGTGCTGAGTTACTCTTGCCGCAAGGTGGCAAAACTGATAATGAGTGACAATATTTAAAGTTACGTTGTGGGGAATTTAATGAAAGGATTATTTTAATTTTAAAAATTGTTAATTATAATTTAATCCATGGTGGTGATGTCATGCTAAAACATCCCCATGCCAAAAGTGTAGTCTTATACAGGGTTAATCTGAAAACCTCCACACATCACCATGGATTAATTTTGATAACCAAATTTTTTGTTTGAAATCTAATACTTTTTACGGGGTCTACACAACCCATACTCCGCCCTCTGACGTATATTGACCAACTTTTCACAACTAGTATACACAACATAAATTCAACCAGCACACCCCATTGCAACCAACATACACAGACACATTTGCAACCAGCGACATTTTTCATACCGACATAAAAAAAAAACCATGCATACTATACTTAAGCCTAACCCATGGAGGAATGACCCAACCCGGCAACCTTTTGTCCCGACGGTACATAAACTAGGCTACTGACACTTTGAAATACACCTCAAGTAGGGATCAAGCCCACAGTGCGTTTTATACTGTCTAATCTTATTTAAACTAGCACGTAAAGTAGAAAAAATATAGCGTTACCTTAATAACACGGAATTCAAAACCATGGCCAGAAAAAAAGCACGTCTTCTCATAGCTGTTACTTTTCTAGACAGGAAGTTTCTAGACCGTAAGTTTCCGTTCAGGAATTTGCATCAATCTTATGTGAAAATGTTTAAATTCATTATAATTCACAAATAAAATTAACAAAAATTATTTTTAGAACTCAAATAAGTCAATACGTTAGGTTGACATCACAACTTATCGTTAAAACACATATTTGTGAGTAATAGGTGGTTAACCAGCCATAATTGCTTCAAATGACCCAGTCCACTGTGTCGTGGTTAAGGGGAATCACTCTCGTGAGGTTCCAGCTAACCCCTCAACATTTAACTGTGCCATTCTCGCAAACAAGCAATGGCACAATATTCTCTTTTTGTTTAGTATATGGTTCGGACTTTGTAAAGTCTAGCCAATCCCAGACAGTCTAGTAAAGCTACATTGGGCCATGATTTGATCTAACTTTCTGGCCTAAGACGGAAGTTCGAAAATGGAGGCATCTTCTCTGGCTTCACTGACAAAGATACGTTGTAATCTGCACTTATTAGCAATTCGGATAAACACACGTTCAAATTACAACGCTGAGCAGACAGGAGGTACGGAAGTCATTGTAGATCTGAAAATTATGTGGCCCACACTAAGAGGGCAGTGGCTAGTCCGAGCGGGAGTGGGAGTGGGAAGGGGGTCAAGAAAAACACAAGAGGACGTAAAAAAGTTTATTTTCATAATTATCCTATTTTTTTTAGTTTTAGTGTAAAGACCAACTTTTAAACTTCTTCTTCGTTGTGGTGGTCGGAAAGTGCCCAGTTTGCACCCGCTCCCTCGGGAAAAATTGCCGGCATCACCCCACCGCCCTCCACGCACTGGATTTCACTGTAGCCCCCAAAACCACCACTACCTTTCTCTTCGTGGAGCAAGCTCTGCTTTTCATGCTCAACGAATACATGTTTGTGTTTCAGTTCAGTTGATCAGTTCTCGAAAATATTGAGTGTCGGGTTCCAGGCACTCAGATACTCTGGCTTATATGCTAGTAGCGAGTCATATCAGGATCCTAGCATCTCGTAGCCCTGAAATTGGTTAGAATGGCATCTGTGGTTGGCTTGTAATTGTTGCAGGGCTGCGAGTCGGCAAGTGGCAGATAATGGCGAATGCTGCAATCCTGCTGACATGATGGATGTTAGCAATGCGTGAGTGGTGCTGAGCTGTCGGCCAGAGTAATACAGGTGGCAGATGAATACTGTAGCTCTGCTAACCAAGCAGCTGAGGACACCGTTTGAGTTTGTAGGACTAGAAGTGGATGTTTAAAGGTAGTGGTGAATGTGGCAGGGGTCCAAACTGGGTGGCTGTCGGATGAGGGCAGGTGAATCCCACAGCTGACAAATGAATGATATAGGGCAGCATGCAGGATGGTAGCAGGTATTCTGTAAGTGCTAAAGGACTCCGATGCAGTTGGTGGCCACCAGTGCAAATGATGAATGCTGCAAGGCTGCAGACAAGGCAGCAGGTTTATGAGCTACCACTGTCACGCAATATTAGAAAGGCATATTACATTAGGTTTAGGTAGTTATTAAAATATGTAATATTAAACATATAAACAGATTTGTTTGTTTGTAAATAAAAACCATTATTGCTAGCAATCCCATGACCGCTTAGGCCGTCCCCAGTCCATCTAGCTCCCGTCAGGGTGGTGGGGGAAGCCATTCGTTACACTGATGTACAAGCATTGCAAGCATTGTTCAGAAAAAAAACACCGTTCGCTTTCCGGGAACTCGATGAGACCAAAAAACCGCCATTCCCTACAGGAGGAAGGCTGCCATTGCGAGTGTAGTCTGTTATGGCAACCTTCTTCCTGGTTGCCGAATGTCTTCCACTCTTTGATGGGTTAAAGCGATATAGCCATCTCATTGGTTAGAATTTGAGCAGGGCTATTTCGCAGGACGAAGATTGCGTTTCGCTGGAACTTATGAACCCGATGTACAATACTGGCCGACCTTAAACCAAATGCAAGCCAACTAATCCTATTAAACTGAATCAGTCTAATTCTAAACCATATAAAGTAATGTTAACTACAGAACTTGAATGAAAATCTTACATTGTGTGGGTTGACATGTTACAGTGAGCCTCCATTCCGATTTGACAAGTGCCAGTTTCTATGGTCCAAGTTAGGAGATGTCTACTCCCTGCATACTACGTATGCTTTATTTCCTCCTGGTTTTAGACCAGGAAGAAATAACCAGCTAGATAAAGCAGCTGGATAAAATACTTGTATGCGACAAAAACGGTTCTAATTTTTGAAAACAATCAGTCATTACATCCTCGTAACTTAAACAATGGTTTGGTTTAAAAAAAATGCTATACGATTTTGTGTTACTAAGTCATGTTAATGATTGCCGAGTGCCGAGCAAATAAGACGAGTGAGAACATCCCAGAATACGTTATGAAATGAAAGTTGCTGTGTGCACTGTAAGACATTAATTCTGCATGGGTCTGGTACGTTTTCCCGACACTCATTTTCCCGACGGTACGTTATCCTGACGATGTTTTTCTGACAGGACCTTTTCCCTACAGGTAATTTTTCCCGACAGGACCTTTTCCCGACAGGTACGTTTTCCGACAGGAGATTTTCCCGACAGGTACTTCCCGACATGACTTTTTCCCGACATATGCTTTAAAAAAAATTCTTTAGCAGTTGGTTTAAAAAAATGCAGATATATAAAATCGTTAAAGGAAAACTAAACCCTTCCATCTTAAATTTCACTATTGATAGTTAGGTACGAAAAAAACAAGATGCAAGTTACGCGAAGTTTCCAACATTCGTATTAATTAGGCAATAGTTAATTTAGAATCTAAGTTTGATGTTTCCATGGCGCGAGACAGGCAAACGCGATTTCCTCGCATGGTACTGACGTCACACTTCATCACCTTGGACCTTGGAGGATGACGTCATCGTAGCATACAAGCGAGTGCGCGCCAGCTTATGCTTCTAACATGGCGGCTGCAACACCGGACCGCTCTGACCATAGCAGTGCCAACCAAAATTCAATCTCTGCGTGATTTATTACATTAAAGTATTCAAGAAAGTAGCTACCGTGACTGTTACCGCTACAGAGCTTGTGAAAGTTCGTTCAGCTAAGCGGTAATCGACTCAACTCGAAATGCTGGTCAGATAAGCGATCGGGCAGTGTCCACTTCGTGCTCATGGGGAGGGAGAAGTAGATTAGGGGGCGCGCGCTTTGTTTGAAAAGAATCTGTTCTTCGCTAGCAGTAAGGAATGTGAGAGCTGTGCGCGATCTTGCCTGAGCTTGTTGGGCGCATGCGCCAACAGGTGATGAAGTGTGATGTCACACGAACGAGACTTGGTTGTGTTGACCGCACGGATGAAGAATTCGTCTGCTAGAATTAAGATGTAGACACATTACTACGTAATAACTATAAAGTCTAAGTGGTTTTCGTACCTCTCTCATGTTTTTTAAGTGTCTTATTTAACGGTACTGAAATTTAAGATGGGAGGGTTTAGCTTTACTTTAAGAACAGTTACCGTTATCTTATGTTGCCTCGTTAAAATTTCAGTGGTATGTCGACATTTTGATAGGCAATAACAGTTTTTTTGAACCCAGTAGTCATGAAACAAAAATTCTTTTCCAATTCACTCCAAAAACCAAATCACGTTTACATCTAGAAACCCTCTTACGAAGTTGACTGCTTGTTCTTAAGGATTCAACACGGATAATTTTAAAGTCAGCTTTTAACGGTTGATTTAACAATTTTTAATTGGTGGGGGGGGGACGGCGTGTTAATAACACGTTCAGTCCTTTAACATACGACCAGAATTACAAAACAAAGAAATTATGTCCCTTTTTAAAAAAAATTTAAATCACGTGTAGGGAAAAAAATCCACTCGGGAAAAAGTACCTGTCGGGAAAATGTACCTGCCGGGAAAAAGTACCTGTCGGGAAAAGGTTCTGTCGCAAAAAGGTTCTGTCGGGAAAAAGGTTCTGGCGGGGAAAAGTACCTGTCGAGAAAAAGCCCTGTCGGGAAAAAGTACCTGTCGGGAAACAGTACCTGTCGGGAAAAAATCCTGTCGGGAAAAAGTACCTGTCGGAAATAGTCCTGTCGGGAAAAAGTTCTGTTGGGAATATGTACCTGTCGGGAAAAAGTCCTGTCGGGATCAAGTACCTGTCGGGAAAATGTAATTGTCGGGAAAAGGTTCTTTCGGGAATATGTACCTGTCGGGAAACGGTCCTGTGGGAAAACGTTGTCAGGAAAACGTAACGTCGGGAAAATGTATGGATCCCATTCCGCATACCTTTGGTGGTTTTGGGAATGTATAGTCCTTACCCTAGTGAGCTGAGTGGCCTGTGAATTGTCCTCCAGCATTTTTAAAAGCATTGTGGTGGTTGTGCATCTCGTGTCTTCGTGAGTGCATCTGAAGCGTTGGTCTGTGAAGCGGAATTATCACCCAATTTCACGATCTCAGTCCTCCTTTAACAATGGAACACGACGGTGAGGAAAAAAGTCAAAATACACGAAAACTAACTCTTCCAAGCTCTGGAGTTACCAAGTGATTTTCGCAATTTTGGCTTGCGATAATTGGGCAGTCGCTCTGTAAACAAACATACAAAATAGTTGAACTATTACGTTATGTCAGTCTGCATGTTCTGGCGCTGTAAAGTCGCTTACCAGTGCCTTATCACACACTGTATTCAATTTGTCAAATTGCAACAATGGTCTAGGACTGAGTTGCAAAAGGAGGAGGGATATCATGCCTGCTTTTGGATATCACACCTGCTTATGAATTAAAGAACTTCACGCTTGCTTCAGATGTTAAAAGGGACGTTATAGCCTCGATTAAAATTAAGAGCACTACCGTGAAGAGCTTGTTTTGCTTAAGCAAAAAAAAAATTCGTTTTATTTATTTTTTTTGTAACACGAAAACAATATGGCACTGTGAAGCTTATTTACTATTTAAAATTACAAACGACGTTACAGAGGCGATTAAAATTTAGAACACAGTTTGTTTTGCTCGTCAGTCTGATCAGTGCTAACGTTTCTGGATGGATAGCTGTCACCCTACCCGACTCCCGTTGTCCGCTCCTGCGCCCTTCCTCTCACCCCACTCCCTGCCACCATAGGAGTAGAGTTGTGTTTGGGTGGATAAGCAACTCGAAGCTCAAATGCATTAGCTGAAGTGTGTAGTCTTTGATGGACTGCGTGACTCGCGACTTATCCCATAATTCAGAGCGCGTCTGTTACTTCCGCCTGACCAAGCCGCCTTCGCCGCCATTAAGTTTTGGTTGTTCCGTTCGAAGACGAGCATAAAGTTTACATCGCGGTGGAATTTTCTGTAAATGGTAAGTCCTGTACTATATTATTTATGACGTATCAAACGTAGGCAAGATAGAGATTGTTACATCGCCAGGTGTTTTGTAACAAAGTTTGACAGTCGAAACCTTACCGCCGATTGTTGGGGCAGTAAATATCGTATTATTCTAAACATACGAGACGGGGTGCCTAAGAATGCATTACATTTGCAAGAAAACCGGTGTAGAATGAGTCGTCTTCTTGTGACAATAGTAAGTTTAACCAAGTTAAAATGTCGTCATAGCAGAAAAAAGACGAAAAGCTCAGAGAATCTTGGAGTAATCTCCAGCGGATTCAACTGCGATGTCGTCTGCTTTATCCACCATGTTGAAAGAAGGGTTAGAGGGATTAAACCTAGTGCGTTGGGTGTAAATTTCCGATCACGCAGCCGCACATGCCCACTGGCGTGGCGGCACGTCTTTTGATGCCACGTCTTTAAATTTCCGGTTAGTCAAGTTGCTTATCCACTCAAACACAACTCTACTCCTATGCTGCCACTCCACAAAAATCGTGACAAAGCCTAATGCTAGACAGTCTGACACAACCGTCTGTCATGGTTTTCATTATTTTTAATTTAATAATTAAATGTGGAGCTTTTCAATTTGAATTAAACCTAAGTCAAAATTATTACACATGGAGTACACGTTTGTTTATCCCAATCGAGCCCATTTGGCTCTTCGTCCTACAATTACACGTTTATTGCCTTACAGCATCACTGTTCAAGATTCCAAAAGCATCCGTCATCGCACAACGACGAATACGACCGTAACCCAGTTACCCGACAAAGGTTATGCATAGGATTACCAACGGCGTCGAGTGAGTTCTGCCAACAATCAACGAGTGGCGCAGCCGCGATTTATTGTTGCCAGAACCTCCAAGACGCCGTTGGTTATCCTGTTTATAGCAACCGCATATTATTCCAGTCGTGGCTGCAACAAACAACAAATCGTGCTGACATTCTTTAATTCAGAGCTTAACAAGGCCACTGTGCGTGCAACAGTGTTTACACAAAGACAGTATTGTTATTCCTTGTTTGGTGAAGGGTTCTGTGCTCGTGTTTATTGATTGTAATACGATTCCGAATTGCCACATCACCGTTCATACCGCGGAAACCCAACGACGTATAGCCCCTTCTTACAACTTCTCTTAATTTTTTTAGGATTTGTTCTTTGAAGGGGCTATTCGGCGTTGAGTTTGCGCGGTATGTACGGTGATTTATTACCCGGTTTTTGCCTCTCAGTCCTCTTTTAACAATGTAACGATGCAGGAGCGCAACAATGAAACAAGAACAAACAGTGCAATAGATCTGCCATTGCAATGCTGACAGCCGATCTCTTGCATCAAAATGGCGGATTTGCTCTAAGCACTAAAATGGCGGAAGCATTTACGATTGTTATAGACATTTTAAAAAACCATTAAGAAAGATTTTTTTAAATTTAGGTGTCAGCAGCCACAGCAAATTAACGAATTCAAGAATTATAGACTAGCAATTGGAATGGTATTAATGGCACAAACGAAAAAAAATAATAAAAAAACATTAAGGAAGTATTTTTATTTAAATGTCATGAACCACAGTAAATTAACGAGTGCATTATGCGTTTTAAGACTTTAAATATGCTAGTTTTCTAATTAATTCATTTTATATACTACAGAACATTGGAAATAAGGTGGCCGGTCTAAATTCCGACAGTCGAAATCCCGACAATCTAAATCCCGTCGGGTTAAAATCCTGACAGTCAAAATCTCGGCAACTAAAAATCCAAGTTATTAACAACGAATAATAATACGGACTTTTTTCTGGTAAAAAAAAATGAAAAGTTTTGTCGTATGAAAAATATCGATACTGCTGAATTTGTATGTAATAAGTACATTGGAGCTGGAGTATTAGTGATAGGGTAAGACCCAGTAGACCTGAAACAGAATATTTTCCACTGAGACGAACATTTTGATGCTACCCCACCAAATCAATGCATTTTTCTAAGTAATGATTCTTTTAAAAATGCTTTTTGTAAGAGAATGTTTCAAATGTAAAAAACAAATTCTTAAGATATTACTGTCCGTATTTTTAGACAATGCATATTTATAGCTCCTTGTCGGTCATTTTAGCCAACGTTTTACATGTACAAATAAAATGTAAAGATACTAGGGTAGCCCCACGTGTATGTCCAGTTTTATACAGCATTATTATGATTTCCCATTTGTTTAAATACGGTGACGTCCTGCTTCCGCCAATTATTGTTGAAGGCACCACCATTAAAGGATTTCCCACCCTACGAAAAAAGGGACGTCACAGCCTAGT
>JAHWFP010100444.1:0-12823 GCA_023313725.1 Lithobius niger | reverse complement strand
CCGCAGCCGCTATAAAACTTATCCATCAGCGGAATATATTACAGAGCATTGTGTGATGGAGTTGGATTCGAGTCTGTCGAATCCACAGTTTATCAAAATCCCTATCAGGCAGTTTGAGGATGACGAAAGCTTGGTGAGGTGGAGTTTGCGAGCTGGTTCGCATGCGGATCTTGCTTATTCGGCGTCAACGGCGGCGGTAAGAGCTTTTTTGGCAGAGCCACCAGAGTCTCGGTCTGATTCTGTTTTGGAAGATTGTTTGCAGCACATGAAGAGAGCTTCATCCTTTCAACAGGATTCTTTCAACTGGGGAATTCGGGCTGTTTTGAACATGGTTTATCGCAGGCGTGATGCATACCTAGAGTCAGCAGTTAACCTTCCATGGGATTTAGTCGGACGTTTGCGTTTGCTTCCAATCCATAGGTCGTCGGATCTATTCAACGGTCAATTGTTGGAGTTGGCCCCAGAACTTCAAGGAAAGAAGAAGCCACTAGTGCCAAAACAAGGTCGTTTTCAGTCTAGATATGCTGCAGGTTCATTTCGACAAGGGAGGTTTGAGAGTGCTTCGGCGGTTCGTTGGAACGCGCAGCCAGAATTAAAGATTAAAGGTCAAAATAGGAAGTTTTCAACAGAACCATACTACAATGCGGCACGGTCTAGCCAAGATGGACCTCCAAGCTCCTTTCGCGGGCGCGGAAACCAAGCCTTACGGAAAGGAAAAGCAAATTTTCGGGGCCGGGGTCGCAGAACCGGCAATCCACGTACATGACTCTGCAGGGTTCAAGCTTGCCCCCATTCATCGGCAGGTGGGGGGCAGGTTACGGCACCATGTCGCGGCTTGGTCAAAAATTACGACGGACCCTTATGTGCTATCGATTGTAGAAAACGGCTACGTCCCGCCATTCGCGTCATACCCGACATTGTCCCACATTCCCCCCAGTTGGGTATTGGACGCGGTCGAGGCTCAAGCATTGGAAAGCGAAGTCGTCAAACTTTTGGACAAAGGGGCAATTCGAAAGTCCCCCATGGACACCCCCGGCTTCTACAGTCCAGTAAGGGTTATTCCGAAGAAAAGCGGTGGAACACGCCTCATCTTCAATTTACGCAAGTTGAACAGTTTTCTAATCAAACAGCATTTCAAGATGGAAACTTTGACTGTCATTCGCGAGTCGCTTCAACCTCAAGAATTCACAGTATCAGTGGATCTCGAAGATGCATACCTACACGTGCCGCTTCACCCAAAAGTTTTCCATTTCTTCCGATTCATTTCAAACGGGGTAGTGTACCATTTCGAAGTTCTACCCTTTGGCCTCAGCACCGCTCCTCAGGTTTTCACGGCGGTGCTACGACCGGTAGTGGCACATCTACACGAGAACAATGTGCGAGTCCACGCCTACCTAGACGATTGGTTGCTCCGCAACCTCAGGTATCAGGGATTGTTGATCGATCTTCAAAGAAGTCTGAAGCTGTTTCAAGAATTAGGTCTGGGGGTGAATGTATTGAAATCACGTCTAGTACCATCAAGAACATTCATCTTTCTCGGCGCCGAGCTCGATCTGGTGTCATTCCTCGTGAGACCATCGCCAGAGAGGATTGCGAAGGTAGGCAGCATACTTTCGGGGTTGGTTCGGAAGTCCTCCATTTCAGCAAAGGAACTCGCTTCGGTAATTGGCCTCGTCGACTCTTGCGCGGCTCTGGTGCCCATGGGGGCGTGGAGGACAAAGCCAATGCATTGGTTTCGGAAAGAAGAATGGTCGCCGAGAATATCCTGGAAGGACACGGTGCCACTTCACAATCTTCCACGTCAGGCTCTTCAATGGTGGATCAACAGCGACAATCTGCGGTCGGGCGTTCCTATCCAGACGCCATCTCCAGATGCGCTCCTGTTCACCGACGCATCGTCAACCGGATGGGGAGCACACTTGGAGGGGCAAGCAGTGTCCGGCAGTTGGAGGCCGGCCGAGCAACTTCTCCATATAAACGTCCTGGAACTTCGGGCAGTCCGCCTGGCAGTTTGCAACTGGTCAACTCATCTGGAAGGGAAAGCAGTAGGAGTCATGTCAGACAATACCTCGGCGGTCTCGTATATTCGGAGAGGGGGGGGGAACCCACTCCAGGACCCTGATGTCAGAAGCATCCATGCTATTCGACCTTTGCGCAAATCTTCATGTAACGCTACTACCCAGACACATTGCAGGCCGGTTGAATGTGTGGGCCGACGAGTTTTCCAGAACAAATCTGATACCAACTACGGAGTGGCGTCTGGCTCCCAAAATTTGTCAAGCCATCTTCTTGCAATGGGGAACTCCCTTCGTGGATCTGTTTGCAACTCGCCTCAACACTCAGCTTCCAAACTATGTGTCCCCCTTCCCAGACCCTCAGGCGTGGGCAACGGACGCGCTGAGTATCTCGTGGACAGGGATGTTCGCTTATGCGTTTCCGCCATTCGCTCTTCTACAAGCGGTTCTCAACAAAATTCGGAAGTCGCCGGGGTCATTCATCCTAATAGCTCCGTTGTGGCCAGCAGCATCGTGGTACGTCGATCTTCAAGAGTTAGCAAAGGGAGACCCGCTTCCGTTACCTCAGTCCAAGAGTCTGCTCTCGCAACACTACGGACGGACGTTGCACCCCAAGCCAGACGTTCTTCATCTTCACGCTTGGAGACTATGAGGGTCAGTCTGCATGAGGCAGGATTTTCTTCTCCAGTGACATCGCGTCTGCTGCAGTGTCATCGTCCATCTACAGTTAAGGTCTATGAGACGAAGTGGAAGAAGTGGTTTACCTGGTGCGGGACTTCGTCTGTTGACCCATGTAACCCGTCGGAAGCATCATTGGCGGCTTTCCTCGAAGATCTTTTTCAAAAGGGGCTTTCGCCATCAGCTATAAAGGGCTACAGATCTGCCATTAATTCGGTTCTGTCCTGTACAGGAAGTTCAGTTACTATCGACAGCAAGATCCTGTCCAGATTAATCCGGGCATTTGAAAATGCTCGTCCAAAAGTGCGGCAGTTGTTTCCTAGATGGAACCTCCCTCTGGTGCTAGAAAGTTTGTCACATGCACCATATGAGCCCTTGCACACGGCATCGAAACTTCATTTAACCCAAAAAACTGTGTTTCTGGTTGCTTTGGCGACGGCGGCTCGACAAAGTGAATTAGCAGCTTTGTCACGAGAAGATGGACACATTCGGTTTGCAAGGGGGTGGTCAAGTGTCACAATAACAGTTCCAGCAAGTTTCCGGGCCAAGAATCAGCGGCCGGATGAAGCACCTAAGCCTATAGTCATCAAAGCACTCGCCCCTGTAGTTGAGCCCGGGGGTGGGGAAAAGATGCAGTGCCCCGTTCGGGCTCTCAGATGTTATCTGGAGTATACAAAACAACCACAAACTACATCGACGTCTGTCGAGAGGACTGCTCCACCAACACCCCTTTTTCTCCTGGTCAACAAGGAAACGGGCGTTTTAGTTCCAAGCCCAGTGCCTCCGGCAAGGCTCGGGGCCTGGATTCGGGAAGTAATTAGAAGGGCATATGACCTTGGTCCAAACCATCTCGATATTCCACCGGAAGTGCGTGCTCATGAACTGCGTGCGTTGGCAGCCTCATGGGCCTTTGGATCTGGTGTACCTTTGGAAGAGATATTGGCAGCATGTTCCTGGAAACACAAAAATACTTTTATCAGCCACTATTTCCGTGATGTGAGTGGCTCTGGTGGAAGAGATGATATGTTGGAGCATGTAATGGCGGGCAGTCGTGTAGGCCGTGCGTAAGGACTGACATGTCAGCTAGTGGGTGTCAGGCACTCGAGGGGAGTGTGCAGACACGTTAGATATTAGATACAACGTTTTGTTAAAAAGTTCAGTTACTAGTGTTTGTTAAGAGTTCAGTTACTAGTGTTTGTTAAAGAGTTCAGTTACTCAGTGAGAATAGAATCAGTAACTTGTACACACTGGGAAGTGTCGTGGGTGGACATGACAAGAAAGGATGAAATTTTGCGCAAGGTGAGTTCCTTAAAGTTATGAAATTATCCTTTAAGGTACCCTTAAGTACAGCTGGCTCGAGGTTCTCAGCTTGACCCACCTCCATTTGGACAAAGTCAGCTAATACTAAAGGGAAGTATTTTGCAGATAGTAAGAAACGGAATTTTATAATTCTAAAATTAGTTTTTACTATCCTAAAATACTTACCTTTAGTAAGAACCCTCCCACCAGCCCCGCTCTCGCTGAACCCGAGGAAAGGGTGAGCAAAGCGATAGTGGGCAATATGGCGGCTCTAGCTACGAGGGTAGCATGAGTAGTGCCATCTGGTGGGAAAGCCAAGCAAACTTGTTTACATTTAAATGGTGTTTAAATTTGGGCAATTTGAGAGCATTAAAAGCGATTTAAGCTAATACTAAAGGTAAGTATTTTAGGATAGTAAAAACTAATTTTAGAATTATAAAATTCCGTTTTACCGATACTCGATAACCGTCCTTTCCAAAACCGATCTTTTCCTTTCCGATGTCACTGTCAGTATTGGTGCTGCCCTGTTTAATGCCCTTTTTGTTCAATGGAATGTGTTCTTAAGTTGCTTCCTGCTGTGTTGGTTGGCAGACAAGGACGTTATAATGACCTCATGCTACGTCACCATAACCAGCGTTTTAACTAGTGTGCCTCGAAGCAAATTCACCTGTCCCATTCTTCCATTTACGATGGATAGGAAATGCAGTTATCTGTTGAACGTCACACTTGATGCTGCTCATGCCCTACTCAAATCCTTGTTAAAAGTTAATTTTGTTTCAGGTTGCAATGAAGGTCCCTTGACTCATTTACGGGACTTGATTTTGATCTTGTATACGGAGCAGTTTTTGAATACTAGTCTATCTGCCGTAGAAGCTGACCAGTTTAGGTAAGATGGTTTTTTTCTGGAAGGAAAAGAATGTACAAGTTCTGAAACTGAAAGCAAAATGAGCCCAGTTAATGTTAAATACAGGGCAAATCTATCTCTATTTCTTTTTGGACTAGAATGTCCAAGTGCCTGAAAGAGGAATTAATTAAAACCTTGACCTTTAAACCAAGGGTGAAGCCTAGATGTGATATGATGGATAGGTAGTGCAACAAGCAAAGGAAAATATTGATATAAAGAGGGAAAACGGAGCTGGGTACAACATATCCTAAGGTTATTATTATATAGGGTATTGTTATAATCCAGCTTTTTTGGCACTAGAACAGTGACAGTTTGACGTTCTTTTCTGAATGTATCATTGTAGTGGGCTTATTGTTATAATCAGGTATTGTTATAAAGAAGTTTAACACAACCTACAGTTTCAAAAAATAGTGACATATGTGTACAGTTACAGTGAAAAGAAAAATATTTCTGGTTTTTCTTCATTTAAACTTTAAAGTTAGACGAGTGTAGAAGTTGAGATTTGTGTGTGTTTTTCGTATGACGGCAGGGCCAATCTAAAACATTCCTTAAAGAAGAAATTCTTAATTTTCGTTACAAATTTGGGCTCTTAACGAAAGCTAACGTTGTAAATTGCAACTTGTAATTTTTGCCTATTTCATTGGCATGAAGGTAAAAAATTTTTTTTTGTCAAGGTTGAATTGTAGAACGTTAGCTTTCGTTTGAGCCCAAATTTGTAACGAAAATTGTAAGAATTTCTTCTTCAAGGAATGTTTTAGATTGGCCCTGCAGTCATACAAAAAAAAACGCACAAAAATCTCAACTTCTACACTCGTTTTACTTTAAAAGTTTGAATGAAGAAAAACCAGTACGCCAAATTCAATTTGGTTGGGCTCTTTCGAAAGCCAGTTTCCTGCTCTTCAAGCTAATCTTACTGAAAACAGGATTTTGTAGCACTATGATCCGGTGGTCATGGGCAAATGTATACATATTTCAGTGCCACAATTACCCTTTTCCAAAAGGTTGTACAAAGGTTACATGTGTGGCTACCCTACGACTACAGGGTTTTGGTATCAAACCCAGAATTTTTTTTCCAGAAATATGTGCGGGCCCCCTTCCTTCTAGACAGGGTGTTTTGTACCCTTTGCGACCCCCCCTAATTCCATCTCTGATCTTAATCCTGGGGTTAGGCACTTGGAATGATTCCCCTTTAATTTATTTAGGATACCAACAAAATTATACTTCTTCGTTTCTCAAGTTTAACTTCCAGTTTCTTGTGTATTTCAGATTATCGGATGATTTGGTCAATTTTTTATTGAAAATCGTGGTTCGGGAATCTTGCATGTTGCTCAGAAAATGTGTTATTGCGGATAGAGAAGAGTTTGATAAAGTTCTTGCCTTGGTGCCTGTAAGTAAACCCTCATCTTTTCAAAACGAGTATTTCAATTTTTGTAGACCGTTTCAAGTTGCTCACCAATCAGATACCGATACCACAAATGACGGCAACCAGTCCGACCCAGTACCCGTATCGGTTCAGCCTTAAATAATGCAATAATTAATAAAAGGCCTGGTAAGGCCATGACAATAAAACATTGATTGTACAGGTGCTCAAGCCAAGCTGAGTTTGCAACAGAAGAATCGTGTATCGAGTCGAGTTTGAATATTTGGTGAACACACTTATTCTGCAAGTGTCTTTTTTTTTTTATTTGTTAGTGTAGTAACAATTAAGATTCTACTTAATGGACTGTGTGGGTCAAAGTGTACGACTGCTTTTCCAGTTTTTAGGACATAACTTTAAAATGGCTTGAGCTAGTGGCTTTTAATTTACACCACCTGAAAGCTTTCGTCGATACAATTAATTTGGTATATTTGAACGTCAAAATCGGTCAAAAGTTGGCAAAGTTATTGCTTTTTTACTGGATTCTAGTATTCCGAGTATGGATGCTAGCGACGAGCTGACTACACGTTGCATACTCGGTTTGCTCAGCTCGAATTTTTCGAGCATCGCATATCCCTAATTGTTTGGTTCCGGGCATTTTTTGCTGGTTGAGAAGTCGGCTGTGACCAGGGCTTATAGTTTTATTATTAATTAATCCATATTGACAAGTGAACTAATTCTTATTTAATTTTTACAGATGAGTTCCCCTCCTTTGCGGTACCTCAGTGCCCTTCAGAGCCATCTCTTACGAGAAGCTATCTTGTACAAAAAAGTAAATGAGAGTGACGTTGTAAGCACCACGTCCTCGTCATCTGTGCCTTGTGCACCTTCAGGTTCTTCCCTCGAACATCTACAAAGCCTGGCATTAGGATTTTCTACGCACGTCTTGAGTGGTGCTTACGAAGTATTGGAGGTATTGCTTGAAGTGTGCAGCAGCGTCATTAACGGCAGTGTTAGTGACTACGACTACTGGGTCTCCGGCCTGGAGCGAGTTACCAAAGCAACCATTTTGGGTCATCTTGTGCCAGTACTCATGACATCACTGACCCATCCAAGTCTGTGCTGTCTGAAGATGGCCGACGCCATCCTACCTCAACTAGTACAAATAGTCATCGTTGCTAGTCAGGTAATTATAGTTTTGGTGATATTTTACATTTTTTTCCCTACAAGGCTGAGTTTTGGAACTTTCTTTGCTAAGTTAATGGAGAAAGAGGAACAGAGCACTTCATACAGTTTACTAAATAGAGCAATTTATACAGCTGACTAAAAAGAGCAATTATACAATTGACTAAAGACACATTACTTCCACCTTATTAATAACAATTTCTGCTACACGTTGGATCAAAATCTGTGATGTCTTTATCAGTTCTGCAAATCGTAGTGTAAGAAAATGCAACTGGTCGTATTGTACACCAAAAGCTTAATTAAAATTCATTTCACATCCTTTTAACAATAGATAGTTAATTTTAAAGATGCTAAGTTCAAATTACAACGAAAAAGATGCTAAATGAACCACTACTTTGAAGTACAAAATGTATGATAACGGGAGATTTACTCGATTGCAAAATCACTTACAGCGGTCATCGTTGTGGCAAATATTCAATAGACAATTTTACACTGGCTGTGGGGTGTAAATATTGTAAAGTTGTGTAAAATTGTCTATCAAAAATTCACTGCACCGTTGACTATTGAGAGTGATTATGCAGTTGAGTAAATTTTCATTATCCAGAATAAAACGGCATCGATTTCATTTCAAAAGAGTCAAACCAAATCCTAAAAAAGAACGCTATTCCTCTTTCGAGCTGCAACAGGAAACGGCTTTAATTGCGTAAGGTTTAATTAAACTGCCATCCTTCTGCTTTCTATCAAAGTCTTGGTAAAACTTTTCAAAAATGAGCGCAAATACACAATTTCAAAGTTAAATGTAAACCTTACACCACATCTATTAAGGCCAGAGTTTCATGCTTCTGAAAAACCCAACGAGACATGATGGAACAATTGAAGACTGAGTGCTGGTCTCTGTTTTTCTTGTAAAGGCTACCTTTAACGTTGGGTGGTTATAAGTGGTTGATAATTCGACCCATTCCTACCCCCATGTCCCTCTTGTGGGCAGGAAATTGAATTTATATATTTATTTATTTAAAGGTAAGATCTTGCGAAGGTACCAGTGATGATTAGCTGCAAGTAAATTGGCTCGTATTTGTAGCATTTTTTTTTAAGGTTTGGGATAAATGTTAGGTGATTTTTTTTGGAAATGATGGTAAAACTTAACACAAGTTCTGCTATTTTTGTTGGTTTTCAAAATTCTTGAGAACGCTAGTGCTCATTTTTTAAATCTGGTGACTTCCACTAATCTGCAACTCTGAGAACTTTTCTGGAGTCACATTTTAAAGCATCTGCAAAATCTGTGATTGTGGAAAGTACTTGTCTTTTAATTTAACTATAAAAACCTGGATGCTAGTGTGCTGGTTTCAAACATTTCAAAAGAAAGTGTTGTTTTTTTGTAGGCTGCACTCCTGTTAAGGAATCAAAGCCATTCCAGCCAACCTGTAACCAAAGCTGGCACCAGTAAAGACACGGATACAAGTGAATTGGCATCTGACAGGTACTCGTAGTAATTTCGTCTCGCACCCAATTATTTTTCTTCTTTGCCTCTTTTGTCACAAGTATTGGTCGGATTATGCCATCTTGATGGTTCTTATGCATTGTTTGATGTTACGGTTTGCTTAAAGAATAGTACAACTTGCTTCTGGATATAAATAAAATTTCAGTGCTGCTGCAGAAAATCTTGAAGAATCTGGTTTCCTCTCGGGACTGAAAGTTCCTTCACCTTGGGCTACAGGAAGAACTGTTGAATCTATTCACCCAGTTCGGGATAACTACAAATTCAAGGAGGTGGTTCAAATCCCTGGTGCCCGTTGTCTTTACCTGCGGTTTGATCCACGTTGCTCATCGCAGTACGATTACGACAAGGTGACCGTGTGGATTTTTTTTTTTTTATAATTTTTAGGTACTTGACGTGTTCTTGAGAGGTTAATAATTTTTTCCGTATATTTTGGCATTTTCAAAATAACAGCTTGTGATTTACGCTGGTCCCAACACCAATTCAAAAAAAGTGATTGAGTACGGCGGGAACACCTTTGGATACGGCAGTCGCAGCGTTCTTGGATCAGGCTGGCCTAAAGATTTAGTCAAGGTATGCAAGATTATTATTTATTTGAATAATCTTTAAAGTTGGCTGAAAACTGGAGACTTTTGAACCGACACACATGAATCAAACCATTCAAAGCTGGGAGAAAAAACTACTTGGTTCACGATGGTGGTATTTATTGATGGTGGTAGGCAGATATGTTTATCAGAAAGCAATACATGCGCTAGACTGACTGTGATCTTACAAGGGTATTGAGAAGAGGCAATGATTTTCCATGGTAATTAATCACAGCATTCCACGGGAACGAAATGTCTTTTTCTGCAGCGAATTGTGAAGTTTACACACAGAAAAAAGGTTAATGTTGGTGTCAAGTCGAGCTTTTCTGCTTAACCCTTTGCGCACCACGATTTATTTACAAATAAACCATCCCAGGCCATATTTTTCTGATAATAAGCACAAGCACTGACATTGTCTGCTTGATAAAATCATTAAAATTGTGTAATGAACCTTTTTATGTACAATTTGTTGTGTTTTGATGAAAACAAATGCACCCATTTTTTGGTAACAAGATTAATAGCACACAGGCTTCTAAAAATCGTGTGAAAAGATCTGAAACTGAAAACAAAACCATCACGAGAACTAAATGGACGTCGTATGACGTTCGTGGCCTTTCAGAGACATTTATTGAGGACGTCATATGACGTTCGTGGCCCACGAAGGGTTAAAAAAGAAAGTAGTTGCTTGTTTACGAATATATATGCACATAAGTGTCACACGCCAAGAAATATAAAGCTAAAACAATTACTTTTTTTAATTCTGTAATTTTTTTTTGATAAGGGCGAAACGAATGCGGTTTCCGCAAGCGAAATATAGCAGAAACTTCTGCTGGTTTGGGGCTGCACTCAATGAATGGAGCCCCAAACTAATTGATATTATTTTTTTATTATGGAATCGTGTAAGATCATTGTCTTCGTGATAATCTGTGTTTATAGTAAACTTGTGTGCAACACAGATTCATTAAATCATTAAGGTGTCAGCAGGTAACACCTTAAGGGGTGGGAGTGGGGGGGGGGGGGTTTGGAAACTAAAACTCACCTGCACATAAGTCGGTAGGCTTTGTAGTCTGTAAGTATACTAAAAGCAACAATAATCATTTTCAAAGTTGGCAACACCAACCATTTGTACATTTGTACACCAATCTTCAGTTTGAAAACATAAGCTGATCGAATGGCTTTGCACTGTTAAATAAAACATTAACCCATTCCCAGAGGGTTCCTTTTTTTAAAATCTGTCTTAGGTCGGTAATGCGATTCAATTTCACACCTCCTTAGTCAAGTTTTTTTAACAGCTCCCCTATGCTTTGCTAGTTTCATTCTGGTTGTAATCACTCGTGAAGTTTCCTTGTCGTCGCAAGACTTGGTTATGGTATTTTGTCTTCTTGTTTTTCGTGTTGGGGCAACAGGATGTAGTGTTACAACGTGCGTCAACTGAGTGTACAACAGCTTTGTTTGTATATAACTAATTTTCTCAACATAAAACACAAAATGGAACATCTGGTCTGCACTAGGCGCGTAATCTGTTTTTAATTCACTGTCACCTACTGCTTGAAAATAACATGACAGGGAGGGCCGAACAGTGTCGTATGTGTATGGGAGCCTGTACCTCTGATAACCCTTTTTTGCAGAGTTTCATGTTTCCATAATAAAGATATGTTTGCCTCAACACAAAATAAATTTGTGTTTGGAGCAAGAAAGAAACAACGTTTGATTTTAACAAAGAAAATGTACGCTTTTTACAAACGTATAGTTTCATGTTCATCCTTTGGTCTCAAACCAGGGTATACTCTACTCCAACTTAATACAGGCTGGTCAACATAAAACTGACGACCCACATTTGTCTTAAGTCCAAACTTTTTTGTTAGCACCCTCCAGAACCGTAAAGGGATTTTCAAAACTACATGTTCTATTAGACATCATCTGACCCTTTACGGTTTTGGAGGGTGCTAACAAAAAATTTGGACTTGGACAATTTTTGGTCGTCAGTTTTTTGTGGATCACTCTGAACATCTACACTGCACCTGCAACCTGCCCGTCGTATGTAAATAATGTTAACTAGCCATGTGTTCGCTCGTTTCACTCCATGCATGGTGTCGATCCATACTTCATATGGTTTAGTTGATTCCCAGAGCACCATAAAATCAGAGTTAGTTGTTGCTCAAACTTTGCTTATCTCTTTTTGCTGCTCGTGTAGACTATTGGAAATCTAAGGAAAATGCCATTAAAATGGTTTACAGCATTAAAATAAAAAAACGTTAAGAACCATTTACTGTAGCTTTTTTTGACGCGCACCCAGCGTTAGCCATGGCGCCAGAAGGAGAGATGGTCAACTTTGCTAGGTAATTCCTATCGGAAATCCTAGGTTCTTTTACATGCCACAATCGACATGAGCACGAGACATCACAGGGCCCTTCTCTGCCCAAAAATGCCAGGGGTGGCTGAGGCCAGATTTGACCCGGGACCTCTGGCACTGTAGACGGCCATGCTAACCTTCAGGCCACCTTGCCCCATAGAACCATTTACTAGCCAGTTAGCTTTTTAGGTTTCAAACAGCCCTAATTTTATCAAGTAGCATACTTCTTTAAACTGCCAACAAATTCAAAACATTGTAACGTGTTTCAATGTAGAAGCCATACTTAAAGTAGTTAAACCTTATTTAATGCGGAATAATCTTGACAAGATTTGGGTTACATTAATTTGTACATTCTCAACACAAGAATCAACGAGAATCGAACACCGGGCTCTGAAGCCCTTTTATATGCTCAGGTCGGATCCAGAGTTCCACCGGACAACCAATCAGCTCCTGAGTTCGTTAACCAATCCAGTTCTTGATTACAAAGTTTTCACCAATCGTAGCCAACAATACTTGGCCACGTTCTTCTGCACGTCCGCTCATGGTTTTGGCGCAAAACCTAAAAGTCCTTGCAGTCACACAACGATTTTGGCGCCAACAAAAGTCAACCACAACACAACAGCACACAAGTGAGCACGAGGGTGAGCCAATGTCCGTTACAACATGTTACTTTTTAAATCATGCACATGTTCAGGGAATTCTTGACTTTTTTTTTTTTAATATGAGTAAACACTACAAACAATCCTAATAACGTAAATCGCGATACCATTCCGACTTTCGTTCTGTTTTTTTCTGACTTTATATCTTATTTCAGGTTGATGGCGACACAGTGACGTTTTCGTTTGAAATGCGAAGCGGACGGGAACACAACACACCTGACAAAGCTGTGTGGGGATTTTCTATTACTGTACGCGCTCAGGTAATGATTAAATTGTCACTTTAATAATTGT
>JAHWFP010100439.1:30666-52338 GCA_023313725.1 Lithobius niger | reverse complement strand
TAGGTCTGACTTACCAAGAGTGAAGCGTACGAAGCTCGTAGTGCGTTTGAGTACGATTTTTGGATTGGAACTAATCCCTTTTTATACCAATTTTCTTGGCATCCGTACACCTTTTTTCTTTTGTAAGGCCTTACATACATGACTCAACTGTTTTTCTGAATACCAGTTTAATTATTGCTTTATTCAGTGGCTTACTGTGTACGCCTTTGAAATACATACATGACGCGTCACTTTGGTACGGTACTGTTTACTTGCACTTAAAGAACTGCAACGTTAAGCATTACGTATCAATTTTGACAGGTATCCTTTTCACGGTGATGGATTACCGTCTAGGTAGATTAAACACCTTCCATTGAGACAAGACTTTCTCGTGGCTATACCTTAGCCGTGTCATCATTTCAATTGAATACTAGTCTCTAGAAATGAACAGCGTGGTAATGATCGTATAGACTGATTAAACACATTCCATAGAATTGCGACTTTCACGAATACCTCTGGTGTCTACATCATTGACACACGACTTGATGAGTAATCATTTCAAATGAATATCTTTGGAGCGTGGTGATGACATAATCACCGCAATATCGTTTATATACCGTGGTGTCGGTTTTCGCGTTGCCAACATGACTCGTCCGTGCATCCTAACTGTACGCGAGATTATTAAGAGGGTGACCGTACGTTTGTCTTCCTTTTTTTTCTTTCCCATACGCTATTTTATTCATCATTTGATTTGTTCGTGTTTATTTTTTGTTTTAACAAATGGTATTTGTATGTAGGAGGGTGATCTCCGAATATGGATCGATACGGAGCCGGAAATTTACAATTTGAACCATATAATACGTGTAAGACGTTATTTCGTGTTTTATTCTTTACATTCGCGTCTTTTAGTTTAGTTTAGCTAACTAGTACATTTATTATTAGGCACCAGTTCACGTAAAAGCTACGTTTATTGAGATGGTACACTTTATGTGTCTCAACGTACGTATTTTAGTTTTTCTTCCTTTATTTTTCATCAGTTACGGAATTAAGATAACGAACTATATTTTGTGTTTCATTCATTTTCAAGTGCAATAAACTGGCACACCAACGGTTCAACCGGGGGAAAGGTGGCTGGTTCGGGGCGGGGTGTGATTTGTGCACTCGTTGCCGACTGTGCCCCATTTGCAACGAGGGACATGAGGTTAGTTCTTAATGCCGATTTCCTTTTAGCATTACGTAAACATACTCTGGACCGACTTCCGTCTAAGTTGACACATTCATAAGAGACGTATTCACGAGCGGCTTGTGAGTCTGACCCGTTACTGACCCTTGAATCAGCCTTTCCCGCCACTGGCGTCCCTTCTATAGGATCCGTTTGGGTTTTAGATTCATTCAGACTCACTATGTGGCAGCTAACAGTCAGCTTGGTGATCGCGGCGGCCGCTGGTCTCTTCCAGGGCGGAATGGTCTACGTGGTGTGTCGGCGAGCATTGGAGTACGTGGTGGACGGTGGTGGTGTGATGAACAGCGACGACGTCAACGTTAACAACAACAACACCGTTACTATGGACGTCATTCCACCTCCACCACTACCTCCGTCACGTCCAGCCGTTCGGCCGGAGACACCTCCACCGTCTCCGCCGCCGCCGATTCCATTCACGGACAAAGACCTTACTAGCGCTTGGGATCGGATACGGTCCTCGGCCGGTGCTCGTGTACCGAACGTGTCCGTCTCCACAAACGGCTTAGAGTCGGTACGGAATAGGTTTATTAATGCTACATTATTTTTGTGTTTTACCTACCCCCTATCTCTTACGACAGTGAGTAAGTAGGACTTCGCTTTTTTTTTCTGTTTGTTCGTAGTAACCACCACCCGGCCGGCCGATCGCCTCCGTGAAAAAAAAGTGATGCAGTACAAGAAAACCAAAAAAATAAATAAAACCAGGACTAAGAAGATACACACCATAAAACGTACTTGATTACTATTCTCCTTTACTTTTTCCTAGGGAAACCGTAAACGAACGTTGTAATCAACTGCGTTTTATGGGACACAACATACACTAACCGTTTTAACTGAATAAAAATCTGTTAGAAAGACTGGGATGGGTACACCTTTGGGCTTTTCTTAATAACGTAGTGTATTCTTATAATACATTACGTTATTAAGATAGGGAATGGTAGTATTAAAACTGTTAGTGTATGTTTCAATACACTTACAATCAAACCTATTCATTTGAAAACTAATTTAATATTACGTTTCGGCTTAACTTTGCCTTGTGACTGTAACTCCTTTTTTTTCTGAAAATTTCCAGTCACAAGAGTGGTTTTCTCCGGGTTCTCCGGTTTGCCCACTACTCTACATTCCTTTGTTGGTTTAATTTACGTCTGATAGGTCTTTTTCGGCTAACCAACAAAGTGGTCCAACTCACACACAACAACAAACAAACAAAAAAAAAACCTATCTAGCTTTTTGGTTGCTTGAACACCGTATCACGTATGATACAGTTTTCAAGCAACACTGATAGGAACAAAAAGCCATAACGCAGAGAGAGAGAGACTCTGCGCAAATTTTACCTCGTGACGTCATTTGCGATCGTGACGTCACCCGTGGCTCGTCGCTGCCGCTAGTTTGAGTAAATACACAACAGACGAAAGTAAATATGGACACATCTTTATTTCACGATGTTTACAAGCAGCTGGATCAATGCCAGATATAAAGTAAACATAGCTCGTCGCGCTGTTTAACTTACAGACGGAAGTATAGCAACCAAATGGGTGTATAGAATTTCAGCTTGGTACTTTGTCAGGCCAAAGCTACATTTAATGACTTTATCGACGTATTTATTAATCTTCAGGAATGTGTTTGCCTCATCACATCTTGTTTCCAGAATTATTCCGCTTGACACATGATGCTCTTCTAAACAGCTGGTGTTGTTGTACTGCTGTCGGTTCAGATACGACACAACAGTATCCACAAAGATGGCGTTTTTTTCACAATCTTCTATTGAGTTAAGTCTTCTTTCCTCTTTGTGGTAATCTACTGCATTGTGTATTATGAGTCCAGTATCGGCTCCTGGGGGGTTCGGCGCTTAATGCCACGGCTCAACTTTTTCAGCAGGGTTCGACTGTTGATCCATAGCAAAGTAGTTCTGGGGGATTCACTTTTCCTGTTCCTACAGAGGATAGTGGTGAGACGCATTCTGCAGGGCCAGACAGGGGGGCAGAATACTGGGCTCTTTGGCTCTCTACCTACCGATTCTCAACCAAGGGGACGGGGTTGTCGGCATTACAAGTTACCTTATGCTGAATGGGTCAAGGATAAGATTTGTCGTCACTGTAATGAAATTGGCCACCTTCAAAGGGATTGTCCAAATCTGGGAGAAAATGTACCGACTAGGAAAGCTGGATATGGGACTAGCTATTCGTACATTGATGCTGTAATCAAGGGATCTGTCTTTGCCTGCTGCCTTGACTCTGGCTCAAAGAGGAGTTGCATGCTTGACAGTTGGTTTCGCCGCTTCACGCCCAAGGTTCCTCCTCTTCATCCCTACAAAGGAGCTCCTTTCATGATGGCTAATGGCTCCGAAGGCTTAACTCCCATCGGTGAAGGCACCCTGGCTGTTCACGTGCACACGATGCGCATTAACATCAACTTCGTCATCCTGTCGGTTGTTGCAGACAACTGCCTGCTTAGCGAAGATTACTTCATGAGATCAGGAATTGTTCCGGACTTAGCTAACCGCCGTGCTTATTTTGGTGCCAACTTCAGCAATCCTTTTCCTCTTCGCGAGTGGTACCGTGATGAGAATTTTTCCAAATTCGCGCAACCCATCTGGAAAGTTGCCAACGCTTCTACTTCGGAGGACGGTCATTTTAACGTCATGACTGTTAAAAAGTTCTTGGAATTACACGAGGTTTTGGACGCCAACCAAAACATCTTCCCAGGTAAGCCTGGACTATCCACCCTCGGCACCTATGACATTAAGTTTAAGAGTGATCCTCATCCTTTCGGTCCTAAGTACCATCGGCAATCTCCTCAGATGCGTCGCGAGATGGCAACGATGATTCGTGAACTTCAGAAAGAAGACAAGATCGAACCTTCGGTCAACGAATGGGGTTCTCTGTGTTTCATGAAACGTAAGAAAGACGGAGGTTTCCAGACGATTTTGTACTACCGCTTTCTGAATGACCAGCTGAAGACCGACAGCTACCCTATGCCACGGGTCGAGGAAATGCTTGAATTCCTTGCGGGAAAGAAGTACGTCTCTGTTCTTGACGGTCATTCTGGTTTTCACCGGGTTCCAATTTCCGCAGCCTCGAGAGACTGTACCACATTTGTATGTAGTGAAGGAAGCTTCCGGTGGAATGTTCTTCTGTTTGGCCTAAAGATTCTTCCGCAGCTTTCCAGCGGGTACTGACGAAAGCTCTTGGTGACCTCATCGGCAAGGTTTGTGTCCTCTACATTGATGACATCATTCTCGCTACGACTACGTGGGAAGATCACCTCGCCGCCATCAAGCAAGTCTTCACTCATTTGAGGGAACATGGTTTCACGCTCAAGAGAACTAAATGCAACTTTTGCCTACCGGTAATGACAATTTTGGGTGTAACCGTCAGTGCAAAGGGGATCCATTTGAAAGGGAAGTACACCGCTGCTATCTCCCAATACCCTCCGCCTAAGGATGTCAAAGGTCTCCAACGTTTCATGGGCCTCGCAAACTACTTCCGCAAGTTTGTTCGTTACTTTGCGACCATTGTAAAACCCATGACGTCTCTTATCAGGAAGACTGACAAGTTCATATGGACTCCCGAAGCCAACGCAGCCTTTCAAGAGATCAAGTGTCGCATCGTGACTTCGGAAGCTCTACAGCTCCCCGACTACTCTCAACCATTCCAGGTGGAAACAGATGCTTCCGAAGAAGGAACTCAAGTGAGGGATGGAGTTCGTCGTGTCATCGAATTCTTCAGCCGCAGCGAAAGGGAGTGCAAGTACTAGACCTTCGAGAAAGAAGCAGTTGCTGTGGTGAATACGATTGAGCGCTGGCATCACTATCTGGAAGGTTCGCACTTCACTCTTCTCACCGACTGCGAAGCCTTAAAATGGGCCTTATCGAATGCTAAGAACACCGGTCATACCGCCAGATGGGCTCTTTGTCTTCAAATGTATGACTACACTGTCTTCCACAGCCCTGAATAGACCAACGTTGTAGCTGATGTGTTGTCTCGCGCTCTGCTACCCATTCTGCAGATACGTCTTCAACCCAAGGTGCCAATCGACAACCGTGCTTACCTCAGGGATTCACAGAAACTGGATCCTGACATCTTTCTGATCTGGGACATCTTGACTCAACCAAGAAGCAACAAATGGCCAACCTCGGAAAAGAAGTTGGGCTGGATAATTAAGACTTTCTACTTTCACGATGGAATCGTATACTACAGTGACAAAGCAGCTTGTGCCAGGGCTTGGATTCTTCGATAAACTATGTGTGTATGTGCCAAACAAGCTGCGTCACACTTTGTTATCTCAACCGCATGATGCACTGCCATCGGGTCATCTTGGCATCGCAAAGACTATGGAACAACTCCGTTCGATTGCGTTCTGGCCAGGCATGTTTCGTGATGCCAAACAATACGTTCGTTCTCGTCACAATTGTCAGGTGTCAAAGCAAAGTCACCAGGGAAAGAAAGGGCTGATGACTCCCGTACATCCTACTGCACCAATGAATCATTTGGGCATCAATTTCATCGGACATCTCTCAGCGACAACTCAGGGTAACCGTTTCATCTTGACGATGGTGGACTACTTCACCAAGTAGGTATGGTACGTTCCTACTCGACATACAACAGCTCGAGCAGCCGCCATTCACCTGTTAAAGAATGTTGTGCAAACTCAAGGGCCTCCACGAGTCCTCATGTCGGACAATGGACCAGCCTTCGTATCAAGGCTCATGACCGAGCTTGCACAGCTTACATAAATGGAGCACCACAAGACCTGTGCCTATCACCCGCAAGCCAACGCTACGGAACGCGTGAACAGGACTTTGAAGAGTGCCCTTCATACGTACATTGGCATGAACCACAACTCCTGGGGACCCGTACTATCTAATCTGGAAATCGCTTTCAGGACCATGCCTCACGCCAGCACCGGTAATACACCATACTTCCTCATGCATGGACAGGACCCCTGGAATGTAGCGAAAATCGTCTGTCTACCTGTTCAGAAACCTTGGACGAATATTTGGAAGAACATCAGCGACATCTGAAAGAATCGAGAGACGTTGCTCGCGCTTATCGTCACAGGCTGCACATACTTCCAAGATCGCCTATGACAGCCGTCGAAGAGATTCTCATTTCGCCGTGGGTAAACTGGTGAAACTCAAGGCTCACTACCAGTCAAGCGCTGTGAAAGGTATTGCCAAAAAGCTAGCTCCATTGTACTTAGCCCCGTGCTGAGTTGTCGAGAAGAAGCACGATCTGAACTACGTTGTCCAGAATATTGATGGCCTCAATGACAAGCGTACAGTCAACGTTGTCGACGTAGAACCCTACTACGATTCTATCAACATGACCGACGACGCACCGAACTTGCCTCTTTCGGACGAGGAACCTTTCTGCCATCCGGATCTCTAAGCGATTGTACTCGGCGACAAGTTGCCATCAGTCTTGAAGGTTTGGGACGGTCAACAACTGATTCCTTCGGACGACCCACGTGATGCTTTGCATGGGGGTGTAAAGTATCGTTGGCAAAAGACGATACAACGCCATTCCGTACTATCGCATCGGCGACGAAGTGAAGATGTTGGTAACCAGCACCAACGACGGTGAACCTGAATTCATCAGACTGTTCCGTATCCTAAACAGGAAAACCCAATTCCTCTACGGCATCCAACGTGTGAGTGATCCAGACAACATCCGGCATCAAGCTCATGTCTTCAGCTTGGCTCCGCTTTCGCAAGTTTCTGCTCCAATCAGTGTCAAGTATAGAAAGTTTGACGAAGATGAAGGAGCTACGCTCGAAAAACTGTCCATCGAGGTGGTTAACGACTTACCATCTGATAAACTTTCCGTCAGTGGTGAAGTGTGGTCAGACTCTTATGAACTGTCCGTTAGTGCTCCAGACCCACCTTCTTCTCAAAGTGCTTCGAGTGAAGGTGAATGGGCAGATGTTGATGTTGTGCAACCGTGGGAGATCAAATCCTGCGACCGTGGTCATCGTGGCTGAGTTGTGAGAGAGCTCAGCCTGGTTGCTAGAGGTTTGCGGATCTGGTCGAACCCCTGGAAAGGTGACCTTGGCAAAGTCCCCGCCAGGACTGCCGGCCAGGGTAGCGTGAGAGGTTACCATGCTCCTTCAAGTGGCTATGGGATGTATTCTGGCTGATTCTGGACAATCTTTCGGCCCCGACGATGATCGGAGGTTTCCTGGGTTGAATCCCCGGCTGGCACCTCCCTTTACCAGATTTCTTCTTCTCTAAAAAAAATCTGGTAATGTTCAAAATTGAGCCGGTTCAGCCATACAAGCATTAATTGCTTCGGCTGACGTAAGGCTCGTCAAATTAAAAAAAAAAACATGAAAAAAAAAAAAGGGAAGTTGAAGTTCACTTTTTGCAAATTTCCAAGTTTCCGCTGTATTAAAGGTGCTGCCACCACAAGCGTCAGTCGACCTAAACGAAATGTGAAGAAGCCATTGCGATACAGACTTCTGCGCCTCCGCGAGTCAGAGTCGGGCGGCGTTAAAGATCTGGCCTTTTTTGAAGTCCTAAATTTAGAGTGGTTGCATGTGACTTACTCTCATTGATAATTTCGTCTCAACCAAACATGTATGATGGTGACGTACTTCTGTGTTTTATGAATCAATTTGTTTTCCTGTATTCTTTATTGTGACTTTGGGGTTTCTTGACGTCATTTGTAGAAATTTTGCTCGTGTTCTTGTGTAAGCTTCAGGGAAGTTGTAATTGTTGCCTGTGTCTCTACACTTACTGTGCAGGCTATTAGAGTCTTGGCTTTTCTCGGCATTGCCTTTGAGCCTGAACTCGCCTTGGCGAGAGGGCAATTGCTTGTTGTGAGTGTCGTGAAGTCATTCAAATCCTGCTTGGGAATGCACTGGAGTGGATCAGGGGGAATGGTTTAAGGATGGGATGTGGAAGCTGCACACGAGTTAGAATTGGTCGTTCTCTCAAATAGTCTTGATCCAGCCTATTGTTACTGCAGTGATTGATTTGCATGAGATTTTTGTAACTATTCGAGACGTGTTTAATCATTGCCCGGAGGTCAATGTTCGGAGGTGGGGAGCATGTCAGTCTCTGGTGGCCTTGGCGTACTCTCCCGTTTCCCCTGCTTGCTGTATGGCAGCAGGACCGTACGCGGAGCTCTGCTCAGGCAGTGATGCGTTCCCGCTCTCTCTCTTAGCTGCTCTGTCACCGAATGAGTCGCACATGTTTTCATTGTAATGCATTTTGCTGAAGATTAAACCGTAAGTTGTGGATGTCAAGTTTCTGACTGAGTCTATACAGGTAGTCGTGAACTTTCCGCACGTAACTGCTGGGGGTCGGCATGACATCATTGACACAATTGCCTTCCAGCAGTTTCAAAAGCAAGGAGTTCCACTCTTGAACATAAAAGAACCTGCCTACCCTAGGCTCGCACAGCACATGACTCCAGATCCATCAGCTAACCTCAACTAAAAATGGGACTATTGGCTTCAGTGGCCCGTAGGATCAAAAAAGATACATCCAATGCCAACTGAGAGAAGCTCATCTTTCGAAACTGCATATATATTGTATATAATGTCATTTCCCGTTTCTCCCATCATGAAATAATTTTTGTAAACTCGTGTAGTGTTTTGAGAGGCCTAAAGAAGATAAGAGTTGAGAGGCCTAAAGAAGATAAGAGTTCTCACCGAAAATTCGTCCAATGTGCAGAATTCACACCTGAATTTTACGCTGATTTTTCGTTTGTGTTTCAGTTGCTACTAAGTACCATGAAAAACCAAAGTAGAGGGAAGCTCGATATTTTTAATCATAATGGATATTTCCGAATGGCACATAGAAACAGGAAATTGCCCAGGCAGGCTGAATTTTGTTTCTATTGCCTAAACGAAAATATACATTACCTGTACCCGTACCACCCTGCCTCCCCTCTTTAAGTCATCTGTCATCACCATGACAGATCGAGAGGAACAAAGATGAAAACCATTTACATCTCAGCATTTTTACAAGGGGACACACCTGAATTACCGAGCTGGCCGCCTCTCACCAACTTAAAATCTCTAGGGATAGGACAGCAGTCCGATAACAGAATGCTAAATTTCTAGGTAATGTATATTTCCATTTAGGCACTAGAAATAAAATTCAGCCGGCCCGAGCAGATGGCGGGCAATTTCCTGTAGTTCATTTAGTTATGTCGAGAAAACCTATTAGGTATAAGGAAGTAACGATATTTTAATGTGCCGTGTTCTTAGGTAATTTTGGTAGCTGTATCTAATGGTAAAAACCGTTTGCCTCTATCTAGTACAGTTCGGAAGGTGAAAAAAGCGACGGACTGATGAACAGATGGACAAAGGCATTGCTATAGTCTGCTCAGCTGTTTTGGCTGTACAGAAGACTAAAATCCAGACTAAACTTCCATGATCATAGCTAATTTACTTGAAAAACTTGTGAGTCGTGAAAAAATAATGAACTTTTATGTTCAAACCTCATAAGTTCAACGAGAATGTAAAACAAATTTTGTTCAGTGTGTCTTACCCTTAATGTGGCACAGTAACTGCGCGTTTTTTTAAACGCCTATAGGTCAGTCACACAATTCGAACCGTCGTTCTGTTGGTTAGGAGACGAGGATGCTAACCAATTGGCTGTTCCTGCCCGCTTTGCCGAGGGTCCCCGGTAATCCTTCACAAAGCTGGTGACAGACTTCGGAACTTCCCGTGTTTGTAGTATGTATCCCACGGTATATGCAATCAAATTAAGGGTAGATAAACTGAGCACTGAATCAGACCTGTGCTCATAGGTTCAAAATTGTAATACAGTATAATATTGTCGTTGTAATTTTCGTAACTTTTTGTTGTTCTTGTTGCAGGTGAACTGTTGTTGGAATTTTTTGCATTTTACGAATCCTTCGATTATAAGGACCGGGGTTTATCAATAGTGCAAGGTAGTGACGTGATGAAATCGGACCACAGTCCTCTCTACATCGAGAATCCGCTCGAACCCTCTTGTAACGTGAGTAAAAATGTGGGAGCGACCGACGTAAGCAAACTGAAAGAGGCATTCCGCGAAGCCCTCTGGTGTTTAGATAGTGAATTGTCACCTAGGGAAACAAAAGCTTGGGGAATTGTGAGTTTATTCAAACCATCTTCTCCGATTCTTAAAGGATTTCAAGTTGCCAATTTGTTTAATGGCAATGATGTGAATCTAAATATTAATGGCGACGACACACCTGCACCACAACGGACAAAGAAAGCGAATAAGCAATCGTCCAAAATAGAGTCTGCCGACTCATTAAGTGCGTACCAGTATGTTGTGAAAGAAATTGTTAATAATACTTTACGGCGCGTGGTGGAGGGAAAAGGAAGGACAAAAGTGACGGCTAAAACTCCTGTAGCTGCAGCAGTGTTGCCTGTCGCGGTTACAGCGAACCCACGGAAAACGCTAACACAAAGCGTGCGTACCACAAGGCAGATTAGCCAAAATGCAACTGTTAAAGCAAAAAGGAACAGAGCAAAGAAGCCAATCTGGAGTGGAATTTGGTAATCAACATTCCCAGTTTAGTTTCAGGTTTGTGGTCACTGAAACGTTGAGAACCAAATTGTAAATTGTGCAACATGACTTTGTGATTGTGTCCGTATTCACAAATGGACTTGTAAAAGGTTGACTATGTATGTAAGTTGCAAAGCATAAATGTGTAAATACAACTACTATCTTTGAAATTGGTTTTGTGCTAGAACCCTTTTTTATACATATTGTTCGTATATTGTTCTATTTATCACCAAATAATCTATTCACTGCATTATTATAGGGCCAGCTACCACATCGAGTAAAGGTGCTAAAGGAGGAGAGAAACCGCTGAGAATTCAATCTACCACAAATTTCCGCAAATAAGCCCATGGGTTTATAAACGAAATAATGCGTTTTTCCATACAACTCTGATGGTCTCTGATGGTAAAAATGACACTCTCATGCCCAGGCTTATATCCAGTTCAGGTTTTTAACACCTGCTCAAGTTTGTATTAAACATCCACAATGTCTATTAAATAAATTCCTTAATATTTCTTAAAATACGTTTTAAAAAAATGTTGTGACTGCATCAGTCTTACGTTTCTATTAAGCCGTTAAAAATTAAGTGGTTCTAAAATTATGCGAGCGAGTGACATTTTATTTTTACTTTTTATTTGCAATTTTTTTTAGATGCGAGCAATGAATTTTTTTTTTGCCAAAACAAAAACTAGTAAGCCTCATCATTTTTGTTGTAGTACGAGTATAGGCTACAGTAGGTGGATTTTTCCAAACACCGGTATGTCCACGGAGGGGTGCAGCCAGCAATGAGAAAGTCGAAATTAAGCTTAAAAACGAAGATCAATTAAACTTTCAATAACACTTCTGGAATAAAGCTTTTTCACACTTGCTCCATTCATACGGTTACTTTCCACAAGTTAGAAGTGCGTGCACCTTTAAACGAGACTTGTGCACAAAAGCCTTTCCACAAGCATCACATTCAAAAGTTTTCTTTCCACTGTGTACAAGTGTACGTGTTAAAGTATACTGTGCCACCAAAGCCTTCTGCATTCACCACATTCAAGTCAGTTTCTTCCAGCTGTGTAGTGCGTGGGTCGTTAAATAACGCTTGTGAGTGAAAGTCTGTCCGCAGTCGACACATTTAAATGGCTTCTAACCACTGTGTATAATTGCATGCAGTGATAAACCACTCTTGTAAGTGCTTTTCACAATCATCACCTTCAAACGTTTTCTTTCCACTGTCTTCAAGTGCACGCGCTGTTAAAGTATACTGTGCCATCAAAGCCTTTCTGCACTCAACACATTCAAACAACACATTTAAACAATTTCTTTCTGCAGTGTATAACTGCGTGTAATGTTAAATAAAACTTTGTTCACAAAAGCCTTTCCACACTCCCCAATTACAATCGGTTTCTTTCTTAATATGTGCAAGCACATGCGTCATAAAATTAGACTTGTGTCATAAAATTAGACACTCAACACATTCAGTGATTTCTGTTCACTGTGTACAAGTAGAAGGTATTCTAGAACGAAACCATTTCCCCCGTTCTGCAGCAGCCAATAAGGGCGATGACAGGCATTGGTGATTGTCAGTTTTTGCAACTTTAGTGATGGTGACGCTAGCGTAACATTCGTGGGCCGTTATACTGCACAGTAGGACTGCATGCGCACTGTATATTTAAAATGGTGTTTAAAACCTGGAAATTAGGGCATGCTGCATACGACACTGCACCATGGACGAAATCATGTTATGAAAGAAGAGTGATCTTACATAACCTACTGTTTTTATTTTACATTAGTCTAAGTCCGGAAAACAAGCACGATCGGTTTTAGCTTTCTTCCACTATGTTTGTTTACAAAGCTTAGCTATTTATTAGCTGAAATAATCCAACCACTGCAGACAAGAGTGTAGGCGATGACACTATCGACTGGTCATCTATCGACTGGTCTGAGGAGCTTTCTGGGCTGGACGTTAATTATCAGCTTGATATTCTTAATAGTTTTTTGCGAGACATTATTCAAAATTTTATCCCAGTCTCTACCACTCAAGCTTCTGCTTGCCCCCTCTGGTCTAGCCCTGAAATCAGGTCTCTCATCAACAAAAAGAAAAGAACTTATCTTCTGTTCACTACTAACCCCGGCTAACTTCGCCCATTACAAGAAGGCAAGGTATTCAGCCTACCGTGGGCACTTTTCACTTCTCTAAACAAGACGTTGCTGATTCTTTCCGTAAAATTAAGGAAGATACTTCTTCTGGGCCTGATGAGCTTCCCGCATTTTTTCTTAAGAACTGTGCTGACTCCTTAGCTGAACCGTTTTTTCATATCTTCTCTACTTCTATTAACACGTGCTGTTTCCCGTCTGAGTGCGAGACATTATTTAAACGGTCTAGCATACGGTTTGATGTGGAAGATGGCTGAGTGGAAGATGGCTGAGTGGAAGATGGCTAACGTAACTCCAATACCAAAAGAAGGTTCTCAACATATTGTCAATAATTACCGCCCAATAAGCCTTCTTCCTATTGCCTCTAAAATCCTGGAGGGTTTTGTTCACAGGACTATGGCTGATGAATGCCTTGAGCTTCAAATTCTTCATTCTTCTCAACATGGCTTTACTTCTGGACACTCATGCCTCACAAATCTACTTTGTACCTATGATCAAGTGTCTAATCTTGTTGATAAGGGTATCCCCTGCGACATTATTTTCTTAGATTTCAGCAAAGCCTTTGACTCTATCGATCACAGCATCCTCATCAGTAAGCTGCTTGCCTTTCGGTTTAGGAACTCAACTGTTTCCTGGATACAGTCGTACTTATCTTCAAGGAAACACCGTGTGCAACTCAGAGGAGCTTTTGCACCTTGGCTCTCTGTCACCTCCGGAGTTCCTCAAAGGTCGGTTCTCGGACCACTTCTCTTTAATATTTTCATGTCTGACCTGTGTGCCAAACTGCAAGTTTGGAGCATAAGCTATGCAGATGACTTCAAGCTGCTCGGGCATGCCAATTATGATCACTTTCTTCAACTCAGTCTCAACTTTGTCTATAACTGGGCTACACTTAACCAACTTTCTTTGAATCCTGGGAAGTACAAAGTTCTCCACTTCGGCTATAACAACAACCGCAACAAATATTATGTCTCTGGTCAGCAGCTAGAGCAAGTTACTTATCACCGAGATCTTGGTGTTATTGTTGATGATAAACCTAAATTTGATAAACATATTGATAATGTCACTCGCAAAGCCTTCCGCAAAGCTCACTATGTCTTAAAAAAATTCTCATACCTCGGTTCTTACCTCTTTGCTTTGCTTTTTAAAACTTTCATACGCCCTCTCCTTGACTACTGTTCACAAGTTTGCCGCCCTTGCTATTCCTCTCACCTTGACAAACTTGAAAAGTGCCAGCGTAGACTCACCAAATGGTGTCCAGCTGTTTGTAAACTCACTTACTCCGATCGACTTCAGCGCCTCCATCTGCCTTCTATACAAGAAAGATTTGATAGAGGAGACGCTATTCTCACCTACCAGCTTCTTCATGGTCTTCTCAGTATTGATTATTCCAATTTTCTTCTTCTTAGACCTAACAGTACTCGTGGGGAAAATTTCAAACTGAGGGGAAAATTATCCCGGCTCAATATCAGACAACGCTTTTTCTGTGAGCGGGTGGTCAACCCATGGAATTCTCTGCCCGTCTCTGTTGTTTCTGCACCCAACCTATCTTGCTTTAAGGCACGCCTTGATGCGTGGAGGGGGTAATCCCTTTGGGTTCTTTTTTTGGGGAAGGAAGGGGGGGGGGGGGGATGGGTGTCTTTGAGCTTTGCTCGACGCCGGCTTCTTCTTTATCTTTATCTTATCTACGCAGACGGGTGGGGGGAGAGACGTGGAGGAAGGAGTGTCGGGTTTGTTGGCCAGCCAGTTGGGGAGGGGTTAAGCTCCAAATACCTTGAGCCGGTCAGCTAGTTCCCACTGGCTGATTGTTTTAGCCTTTCGACCTCGGTGGGAATGGTTGTTGTGGTATATGTGGGTAGCTCCACATGGATATTGCTGAATAGCATATGTTCTCCTTGCCTACCACTAGGGGCAGTATTGGTACTTGTTAACTATGTATGGTTGCATTGCATCTTGGGTATCCAGGTGCATCATGGTTAACTAATAAAGATTATATAAGGTAACAGCCAGCAGTGACACCTGCTGCCTGTCACTACTCAGAACTACTTGCTAGTTGTCACTTCTTTCTGCACACCTTAGGGTGTGGGTGGAACCCTAGAGTATTAGCACATATGCTACATTGGCGACGAGGGTGATTACAAGATTACAACTAAACCTTCCAATTAGTTCTAGGGCTTAACAGCTGAGGCAGGTACACCCAGGCTTGGGGAACCTGGCCATTTTCTAGAATTAAAAATTGTTAAATGACAATTTGCCTCCAAATTCAGTAGGCTACTAGTAACTTGAGTTCCCAGGATTTTGGCAGGTCTTGGGTAGCGGGTGAAAGTAGCCTGAAGATTTCAAGTTCTGTGCTTCAACAATGACTGGCCAACTCTTAGAGAAGGATGGACTGGATTTCCGGATTTCTGATAATTTGGACAATTGTCAGAGAAGGTATTTGGTAAAAAAGCCCGTGCTGCAAAAGTTTTTCCCACATTTTGAGGACCCGATGGTATGGTGTCAGGGGCAATGTGGACTGTTGCGGGCGGGTTAGGGGTAAAATCAGGCAGTCAGTTTGTAAATTTTGGTAAAAGTCAATAGTAATAGGATTGCTAAATTGTTCTTTTGCAGGGTTAAATGTTTCAGAAAGAAATGTGAACTCTGTAGCCTATTTACAACTCAGTAAATGGTGTTTGCTATTGAAGAAAGCAAATAGTGAATTTAGATTACTGTTGTGTAATTTATTGGTTTGCTGTGTTAAAAGCTAAGATTCAATTATTGCACAAGTAAGAATGTAAAAAATAGCTGGGCTAAGGTATCTATAATTTATGAACCAGTGAGAGGTTTATTTAAATTGGTTACATTTAAAAGGTGGAATTTGCGACTCCATTTTTGAGTGACATAGCTGTCACAAAATTGTTAGCCTAGGCTGTGTTTGTGCATTTTTGTGGATTTTGAAAGATAGCTAGAACACGCAAGTGATTTCAAATTTAACGTTGAAATTAATTTAAACTTTTAAACTTTTACTTTTACTTTTACTTTTACTTTTAACTTTTAACTTTTACTTTTAAACTTTTAATTTAAGTGGGGAGATACCATTTGAATGTGGTTTAAACTAGTTTTGTTAATTTTCTTGCGCTTATGAGCGATGAGGATATAACGTTTAAAAATTCAGATGGAACTGAGGTAGCAAGACGGCTAAGTTATAGTTCTACTTCTAGTTCTGATTCCTGGGGTACAGTAAGTAGTTTAAACAGTACTTTGAGTGGTGAGCAAGCCATTTTAGTAAATTTATCTAACATGACTGCTACCAAGACTCAAAAAAGGTTTGACGAGTTTGACTCGGCTTTAGAAACCTGGACTGTTTATTACGAAAGATTAGCAAATCATTTTAGTGCATTTGATATCCCAGATGATAAGCAAGTTCCAATTTTCTTGGCTAGTGTAGGGCGAAAAACTTATGGTGTGTACACCCATAGCGCCTACAACCAAGACTATGGACGAAATAAATACTTTACTTAAGGACAATTTAGACCCAGCCCCAAGTTTTATTGCGGAGCGGGTAGCCTATTTCAAAAGAGCAGTTACCGGGGGAGTTTGTTGCAGCTTATATAACTGAACTCAAGCGTTTAACACTTAATTGTGATTATGGTGACTTTTTGAAAGATGCCTTACGCGACAGATTTGTTGCGGGGATTAAAAATGTAAAAACGCAAGAGAAGCTGATGTCAATGGATCCGGCACTGGTCACTTTTGATGAGGCCTGTAAAATAGCTCTTGCTCAAGAAAAAGCTGAAGCCAATGTTTCTGGGTTTCAAGCTTCATCTACTCATCAAGTAAAGAGTAAGCGTCCCTTTAAGTTTAAAAGTAATAAAACGTGGTATTGTTGTGGATATGAGAACCACATCTGTCCTGAGTGTAAATGGAGGTAATCAATTTGCTCAATTTATGGGGAGGTGGGACATCTTAGGCGTAAGTGCAAGTCAGGAAAGCCGGGCGCCACAAGCACTGCGACCTCCACTTCTTTTAAGCCAAAAATGGCAAACAGTGACGGTAAACGAAAAAACCATAAGCACTCTAAAAAGAGGGCACACTTAGTAGTTGAGGAATCGGCAAATTCCGATTCGGACGCCACTTGTCAGGAGTCAGATGAGAGTTTGAGCTCTAATATTCATACTATGACTTGCTCGCATGTTAATTCTAATAAATGGATTAAACAGTGCGAGTTAAACGGTCACAAATTACCACTTGAAGTAGACTCGGCTTGCGATTCAACTTTGATACCCCTTGGTTGGTATAAGACTTATTTTCCTAATGTTAAGTTAAGCCCTACTTCCATTACGTTAAAGTCTTGGGTGGGTGAGGTAGTAAGACCTTTAGGAGTAATTAAGCTTATTGTTAAATTAAATGAACAAACTGAAACCTTGTGTGCTATTGTTGCACCAGGTAATCAGCCGGACCTTCTTGGGAAAGGCTGGATTCAAAAGTTCAACCTAAGCCTGAGTCAGTTCTTCAATTTGCAGGTTAATGGTCCTGAATTTGTTACAGAAGAGGTGAAGCTTGTTACTGACGATGACATTTTTTCTCGTTTCCCCGACCTGTTTTCCCCAGGTCTTGGAAAGTTTAAAGATTACAAAGCCAGTATTAAGCTTAAAGCTGGGGCCAAACCTAAATATTGCAAAGCCCGACCCGTTCCTTTAGCAGTAAGGGGAAAGGTCGAAGCTGAAATCGACCGCCTGGTTCGGGAGGGATCTTGAAACCAGTTGACTGTTCCGCCTGGGCCACGCCTACAGTACTTGTGTTCAAACCTAACGGGGACGTTAGGATAGTAGGAGACTATAGCGTAACGGTCAACCCGGAGTTGGAAATTGAGTACTTCCCCGTTCCGCGTGCGGAAGAATTGTTTGGAAAGCTTTCAGGGTGTGACAAATTCTGATTATTCATCTATCTGACGCTTTCCTGCAGGTAGAACTCGATGAAGATTCTAAACCCGCCCTTACAATCTCAACTTGTAAAGGGTTATTCCAGTGGCAGAGAGTCCCTTTTGGATTGGCAAGTTCACCTGGAATATTCCAGAAACGTATTGAATATGTTTTAAGGGACGTACGCGAGTCACAACCCTTTAGTGATGACATTTTAGTCGCAGGAAAAGGAAAGGTGCATGATGCTGCTTTGATAAAAGTATGTTCTGCTCTGCAGGAAAATGGTGTCAAAGTAAAAAAGGCAAAGTGTCAGTTTAATAAGACCGAAATTAAATATTTAGGTTTCAAAATTAACAAAGATGGAATGTCTAACCTTCCAGAAGTTTTGGATGCTATCAGGCTGGCTCCGGAACCTCAGAATGTCTCAGAATTGAAGTCCTATTTGGGGTTTATGAACCAATATGGAAAATTTGTCCCACATTTGGTAACTCTGTTGGCTCCCTTAAATAGGCTTCTTTCTTCCAAAGATCCATGGCTCTGGACACCTGAGTGTGCAGATGCTGTGAGGAACGCTAAAAAGGCATTTTTGGAATCTAAAGTTCTGGTGCATTATGACCCTAATCTACCACTTAAATTGGTTTGCGATGCGTCCCCCGTGGGGGTTGGGGCCTCGTTGATGCATACCATGGCTGATGGCACTGATAGGCCTATAGGATTTGTCTCTCGGGCACTCAGTAAAGCAGAACTTAATTATGCCCAATTTGATCGAGAGGCACTTTAAATAGTCTTTGGGGTTAAGCGTTTTCATCAGTTTTTGTATGGAAGGAAGTTTATATTGCAGACAGACCAAAAAGCTTTACTTTGGGTGTTTGGCAATAAGGTGGCTATCCCAGCTATGGCGACCGCGCGGATTCAGCGTTGGGCATTATATCTAAATGGTTACCATTTTGAGTTGCAACACATCCCAGGTAAAGAAAATTTAACTGCAGATTTTTTGTCCAGAATGCCACTGCCATATGAACCGCCTTCTAAGGAAAAAGTGCCTGGTTACACTGTCATGAATTTAAAGGTCATGGATTCATTGCCCATTCTGTCGGATCAATTGGAGAAATTTACCATTAAAGATAAATTGCTACCAACAGTTTATCGCCACACGTTGGATGGCTGGCCGGACAGAGTTGACAATGAGTTTTTGAAACCCTATTTTGTGCGACGTTAGGAGCTATCTCTACAGGGTCGTGCATTATTTTGGGGACATCGTTTGGTCATTCCAGAGGTTTTGAGACCGCATGTTCTATCTGAATTACACAGTGGACATTGCGGGATTGTTCGTATAAAAGCGCTCGCGCGTTCTAGAGTCTGGTGGCCAGGTATTGATGCCGACCTGGAAAAAACTGTAAAAACTTGTAACCCATGTCAACTAAATAGGGATGGAGATGTAACTGGCCGTAAAGACGTTTGGGAGAGACCAGCAACAGCTTGGCAGCATTTACACGTGGATTTTGCTGGACCTTGTTTTGGGGGAAGAATATTTTTGGTTGTGCTTGATGCCTATTCTAAATTTCCGTTTGTATTCGAAATGAAAAGCACAACAAGTACAAGTATCATTAAAATATTCCGAGAATTATTTTCTACTTACGGATTATGTTCAACTATCGTGTCTGACAATGGACCGAATTTCGTAAGTGCCGAAATGGAAAATTTTCTAGCTGAGAATGGCATCAAACACATCCGAAATATTCCGTTTTATCCAGTGAGTAATGGTGCAGCTGAGAATCTTGTTAATTTCAAAAGGTCTTTAAAAGCGAGTATTTGTAAAGGCCTAAGTATTGAAAATGCACTGCTAAATTTCCTAACACAAGCCCGTAGCATTCCACATTGTACTACAGGGATAAGCCCAGCTAAATTATTTCTTGGCAGAAACCCGAAAATACGTCTATCGTTGCTGGTGCCTAACTAGAATGACAAAGTCGAAAAATCACAATTGCGTCAGCTAAAACCAACTGCACATAAGCGTGATATAATTTATGCACTGAACCAACCTGTTTTCGCTAGAGACTATCGTGTAAATTCCAAGACACGATGGCTTGAAGCAACGGTGATTGAAGTAGATTCAAGTTGTCGTTATTCTGTCAAGATAAAAACCGGTGAAGTTTGGAGAAGACACGCAAATCAATTGCGCAAGTGTGAAACGACGGAAAATACGTTAAAATCGTCAGAAAACACACCAAATTCAGCGGAACACACGTCAAAATTGGCGCCGACGGTGTCGTCAACATCGATTCCAATTGACAATGCTGTTTCCGTTTCTGAGCCATCGCAGCGTTGGTGCGAAAATCCGTTGTTTCGGGCACGAGAGGGCGTCACCGTACGGCGCGAGTTGTCTGGTGAAATCGAGAGTGAATCGGCGCCAAGGTCGGCTGGGAGCGAAGGGGCTGTAGCTCTTAAAGATTCGATTGTCGTTGCGGCACCGGCTCCCCCAGTGTTGTCGCCGGGTATTGGAGGTGTGCGTCGTAGAGTGGTCGCCCCTGATACCATGCCCATTCTGCAACGTGCGGATTTATCTGTTCCACAAACTGTTCGTGGTATGGGGGGAAATAATGTTTCACAGACTGTCCGTGACACAAATGTTTTCGTTCCGACTCGTTGTTAGAGTAGAGTTATTAAGAAACCACAACGTCTTGATCTGTAATTGCTGAGATCTAGTAGTTTTCCGGATGACAGGCAGCAAAATGTTTGGTTTTTCTTCATTTTTGTTTGGTTTGTCTTGGTTTCAGTGGTTATTTGTCTTCGTGCTTCTAGATTATACGTGTTGTTCTTATTATAGTGTTGTCCAGTTAATAATGCATTTTGGTTGGGGGGGCTAAGATTGAATGAATGCATTGCATGTTTTTATGTGGTTTTCAAAAAAAAAAAAAAAAAGTGGAGTAGTGGAAATTACGTAGTACTGTATATATCGGCTGTTGGATATAGATTGTGTTGGATCCTCAGGGGCTTGCTTATTCTACTGTTGTTTATCATTAATAAAGACTCGTGCGTTTAGGCTTTGAGGTTTCATGACAGCTTGTCATACTCTACCTTTATTTCCCAAACCCACCACCAGAGCGCGCCACCTTACTGAGCACCAGTAAGGTGTAACGAGCGTGATCATAGGATACACATATATAACATCTCCTTCCTCAATGGAAGGGAATTTTAGATAATCATAAAAGTAATAGAATAAGTAAAGTTCACAACATAATCAAAACTCGTTGATAAATCTCCTAGGCTCGGTCACTGCCCTTCCGCTTCTTGTCGTGTAGACGAGCTGACGTTGTTCTTCGTTTGCTGCAGTTGAGGAACCTGGAACACTGTTTTCCGAATCTGAATAGGGTTGCCTTAGCACCTGACTGGTGGATGGTGTTCGTGTTTCATACGTACTGTTTGGGGTGGCCTGGACGATGCCAGGTGTTTGTGTTTCTTGTATTCGATTAGCCATTGGTGGGCCAGTGTCCTCCTCTGCTTCCCTTCTTGGTGTTTGTCCTGTTGTTCCCCTAAAACGAAGGAATCGTCGGTTACGTTGGTATTCCCCTCCCTCACTCGACACGACTTGATATGATCTTGGTTGCGGGCCCACGCGAATTACCTTGCCTTTAGTCCACTGAGCTGATGGGGTCTTTTGCATCCACACTAGGTCTCCTTGTTGTAGAGGTTTTAGGCTTCTAGTGTGGAGGTCAGCTGAGTTGTGCTGATTGTTTTGGCGGCGAGTCAATGCCTCTGTGTGGTTTGAGCAGTCAAACTTTGGTTCGCGAAGCACTTTAGTAGTTGGCAGGGTTGTTCTGATGAGGCGACCTATTAGCATCTTAGACGGAGCTTCTAAATCTGCAGATGGAGTAGCTCGAAATTCCATGAGGACTTTATAC
>JAHWFP010100439.1:0-22099 GCA_023313725.1 Lithobius niger | reverse complement strand
ACAGCTTTAGTTCACCGTACGTTACTGTTTTAACTAAAACCAAGGCACTGATTGACTAGCAGACTAACTAGTAAATCAAATAGACAACTACATTAATTTTTTAGATTTATTTGATATCACAACTTCAGACGGCGATAACTTGGCAGAAGTCCTTACGCAGGGTTTGTTTTATGCAGAGTTTGTTGATATTTCTGTTTTACCTAAGAAACGTTTTAAATCCTGGCAGTGATATTGTGTTTTGGTATATTAATATGTCAGTAATTTTCTACCCTTCTGAAATACCAGTTACGAGTTGCTCCACGCTAAAACCCCTTCTGAGCGGCACTGTCTAACAGAAAAAGAACTATAGGAAGTAAAATAGCCAACTAAATTTTTTATTTTGCCAACTGTGTACGATTTACGCGAAGTTAATTGTTATTACGTCTTCAAACTCGGTGGGGATACAGTTTTGTCCACTTTTTGTTTTTATTTTCAACATTATCTGTGATACTTATAAGCTATGGTGGTGACATAGCAAACAAAACGACTAAGTCAATTTTCAATTTCGCCAACTACGCAAACTTTCGCGGAGCTTCTTTTCCCCCACTCCTTATAGCCTAGCGATGCAGGGAAGCAACCAGAAATGATCAGGGGCAGCGTTTCACTTACTCCCAAGTTACACAGAAGTGTTGCGAAAACTGATGGGAAAATAAATGTATTGTAAACTTTACTTTCAAACTGACGATATGATGATAATAATTAACCAGTACTCAAATTTGCAGTGAAAATTGCAGTGAAAATGCAGTGATTATTTGTCTGATTTTGCCAACTCGACAACTCGAATTTGCCAACTGTATGTGTTTCTTGGATGGTTGGGGGGGGGGCCCCCCCCCCCCCCCCCCCCCCCAGTCGCTTCGGCCCTGCTTGGGAAAATTTCGAAGAGATACACACCAAATATGGTTTGTTGCACGTGATTCAACTCATGCGAGAATTTTTCACCATAAATATGCAAGAACGAGAAAAAAATGACTTCATATTTAGGAAGAATTATGGACATCCATAGGAAATTGATCGCACGCAGTTACAGTTTCAATGATAAAGAGATAGCCTTGGTGATGCTTGTGGGCCTACCCAAAAGTTATAGTCATTGATTTTGAACTTAGAGTATCAAGAAAATAACTTAGCTACCAAAAGTGTAAAAGCTATGCTTTTATTAGAAGAGAAGAGAAAAAGTAGGGATGAACCATCCAAGAGCGAACCAGAAGAAGAAGAAGAAAGCTCTGTTTACCAAAGGAAAACAAACCACCAACAAATAAAAAGAAAAATGGCAACTTAAACGAGAAGAAGCAGCCAAATACAAATGGGAGAAAATTCTTTAAGTGCTACTGTTGTCAAAAAATGAGCACATTGCTCGAAATTGCCCAGAGAAAGAAGAAGACAGTCGAGGACAAAACGACAATGCTAGTCGTAATACTCAAAAAGATAACGAAGAAGCCAAAATGAGCGAAAAGGCCAGCGCGACTAGAGTTGTGACTTCGTCTGGAAAAAGCATGAAGACTGCTAAAGACAGAAGAAACATGATAGAATCATGGTACTTAGCGCGGTAACTGACCACATGTCTTTCAACGAAGGAAAACTCACCAATATGAAGTGTAGATCCTCTACAGTACAAGTAGCTAACAGTGAGAAAATGAAAGTCATGTGAACACGAGACGCCTGTCTGTAAATTTCTGAAGACAACGGAGGAGGAAATATACCGTAAATCCCCGAATTTAAGACCCCGGTCTTGTATCCGAATATAAGACCCTGCATCGTATGTAAGACCACGGTCTTTTAAGTGAACCTTAAATAGCACAGTAATTTTGTCTTCTACCTGTTATCTAACACTTAATATAACCACCACGTTCCAAAAAGTGAAAAAAAAACAAAAAACTCTGGAATGCCCTACTTCAAGCCTGCTTTGAAAAAATAATGTGATGGCATGTTTGTTGTGTTGGTTGGTTTTTTTTTTGTTGTCTAGCTAGCAATTCATCTCAAACTTTGGAGTCAAAAAGAGATTAGTATTCGATCGAACCCAGGTTTACATAACCTGAACCCGGTTCGGATCCTTTAATAGGTTTCCCGGATTGATTCTGATCTCCACTGGACTTCATTTGTTTTCTGCCCTCCAGCTGATGAAGGTTTATCAAAATGTACTGTTCTAACCCCATACTTTTTTTATACATCTTAAAGCAACATACCGCCTGTCTTATTACCTTCCGCCTGCCTCACAACACTCACGCGACGATCACATCCGCGTATTTACCACAGCTAAGGTCAACTGAGACAATAGCTTCATTCCTCGCAGTAAAAAAAAACATAGCTACTGTCTCAATTGGCATTGCGCCCAATAGTACAGTCACCGTGAACCCATTGATCGTGTCGTCAAAAACCGGAATGATTCTTGTATTTTAAAATCACAATTTATAATTTTCTAGACTAGTGTCTTATAATTTTGCTTCGGCGATCTATTGGAATAATTAATTTTAATTTTTCCCGCATTAGTCTATTAGATTGTAGATCTCATGGTAATTATTAGAAAATTAGTAAATGTACACACAGAGATGAAACGTCATGATTATTGTACGCGCGCATTGCATCATTTAGTGACGTATCGTTCTTAAATATAGTTAACAATATTCAACAGAAAATCTCCTAGACGCCACATTTTAAAACGGTTTTTTAGCAAGGGAAAGACTAACTAACGGTAAGTAAATAGACCTTTGGGGCCGTACTTGATGTGGAGGATCGAGAAAAATGGTGCTGGGAGGTATATCCCTTTAACTTCCTCATTACGGTATGTTAAATAAATTCACCTTAAAAGTTTTATTATGGCATCTTGGTATTATTGGGGGAAAATGAAACTGACAACTGTCCAGTATGGAAATTGAAAAATTTAACAAGCTCAAAGTATAGAAATTTAAAAGTAATTTCGGACTAGCCTACTAAGAATTTACTTAAGTTTTTATATTACGCAGAACAGAAAAATGCAGTACAGAAAAAGTTATGTATTATACTGTAATGGGATTTTTTTTTTCCCCTGTTCAGGTAAACGGGCTGTTTCCACTGATGTTTTTTTAAATATAAAGGTAAAATTTAATTTATTTTTATATTTGTATGCATAAATTTAATGTAAAAATTTTAATTTAATGATATAAATATGTACTCATTTTAATTTTTTTTATGTAAGTTTAAAATAAATAAGTTACTCTTCCACATCGTCCAATTTGGTAACAGGAAATATTCTCGTTTTTATGGAAAAGTACTAGCCTGAAGATTTATGCTGCCCGAATGATAAGCATCTCTAGGAAAACATCGTTCGTGATAAGCATCTCAGCAAAGCTTTGCATGCTTGAAGATTTTTGCTTCACGGATATATTGCTTGCAATGGGATTCTAAACGAACGCACTGTTTACATCCAAGATGGCTGCTCTTGGTGCAATCAACACTGTAACGCTAGTCACAAGTAGCAAGCAACCTAATGATAATAAAATCTTGGCAGTCATAAACGGAAGGAATCAACTATTAATGTAATCTTGTCTAGTAATCAGCGTTTGATGGTCAATTGATGCAACTTGCTCCCAAAAAACATTGGTGTGGCCCATTGAAATTTGAAAACTCAACAAACTGATTAGGCCTAACGAAACTGGCCACAACGATGTAAGCTAATAAAATTAATTTTATAATTTTCTGACATTTATTTAATTAAAATGCCAATTAAAAGCCAGTTTTGCATCAAATTCAAAGAAGATTGATGAAGCAACACAATTTTTTTAATATATTTGAAAGCAAGTTGTAGATTTCGTTGTGAATTTTGTGAATTTTGTGGTAAATTTTACAAAATCCGGATCCCACAGATTCGGTTCGGATCCGGTCGATCGGTACCTCAGCAAAATGATCATAAATTTTTATAATTCAAATATTAGTTGTATAGGACCAGAGAACATGTTTCAATAGCATGTTTTGAATTTAAGACCATGGTGTTATAAACAAAACTTTTTCAGTAACTCCTTGTACTTGTGGCACTTTTTTTTTTCATTTTTAAGACCATGGTGTTAAATTCGGGGATTTACTGTAACACTCGTCAATGTGTTATACACCCCAGACTTAGACGGCAACCTGCTATCAGTAGAAAGAATTAAAGAAATCGGATACGAAGTTCAATTCAGATATGTACAGCCAAAAGTCAAGATGAAAATCTGTGGCACCAAACACTAGGCCACCTGCATCATGCAGCGGTGAAAAGTACAGTCAAGGAGTACCTACCTGAAGTAAGCCTAGAAAACGAACATGGTTATGAACTGAAGTGCGAAACATGCGTGAAAGGGAAAAAAAGCAGGACTGCCATTCCCGAAGTTAAGCAGCAGTAAACCTTCACAAATTTTAGAAGTTAGACATTTGGATGTAGTTGGAAAAATCAGTCCTACTTCCAAAGGAGGAGCTAACTATCTAGTGACTTTCATATATTGACATTTGAGATCTGCGAAAGTGTATCCTATGAAGAAAAAGAGTCAAGTATTGGAGAATTTTCACGAATTCCAACTAGAAGCTGAACACATGCATGACGTGAAAGTGAAAATACTATGCTCGGACAACGGCGGAGAATAACGCAGTCGGGATTTTGACTAATATCTCCTAAAACACGGAATAAGAAGACAATTCCTGGAAACAATTCCTGGAAATCCACAGCAAAATGGATTGTCAGAGAGATTTAACCGGATGCTGATGGACATGACAAGGTGTTTACTAATGCATTCCGGATTACCAAATCACCAGTGGGCCGAAGCAGCAAATACGGCATGTAAAATAAGAAACTTGTGCTCGGCAAGAGCACTTGGAGGAGCAACACCTTCATCAATCTGGAACAACCAAGAAGATGACATCAGTTATCTAACAATTTTCGGATGTCAAGCTTGGGCTACAGTAGGAAGACACATTCCTAAACAAAAGCTTGAACCATTAACAGTAGAAACATTTTTCGTATGCTATCCTGACGGAGTCAAGGGATACAAATTGTGGGACTTTAGAGAGGATAAGATTATCTTAAGCAGAGATGTGAAGTTTGAAGAAACTGTCTTCCCATTCTTAAAAGAAAATGCCTCCGAAGTCAAGACTGAAGAAGACTGCTCTGTACCTTTGAAAATCATTTTTGAAGATGAGTTACCTGCAGAAAACGAAGAACTGTGCTTGTGGAAAATCCAAAGCAGGGGGAGTCATCTGAAACTAACGAAGAGAGGCAAGATCAATCACCAGAAGAAAAGTTTCTTGAAGTTGATGAAAGTTGATATGATCAAGTCCGAACCAATTTAGCTATACAAGTAGAGCTAAAGCCTATCCAGAGGTCATTGAGACAAGCCGAAAAGAGTTTTAAATGAAATGTAACACCACTCAACTTGAAGAAACCAATGAGGAGCCGCAAACTCTTGAAGAAGCCCTAAAAGGACCCTTGGCGAGCCACTGGCAACAAGCAATGAAAGAGGATATGAACAGTCTTGCTGAGAACCAGACATGGGAGCTCGTCCCCAGACCACCAGGTAGAAAAATCAAGTCGAGATGGGTTTTCAAAAAGAAATTAACCCAAGAAGGACACTTGGAAAGATATAGAGCTAGACTTGTACCATGAGGTTTCATGCAAGTCGAAGGTATAGACTACAAGGAAACTTACTCGCCTGTTCTGAAGCTCAAATCGGTGAGGACGCTTATAGCCATCGCCGTAGAGCTAGGCTGGAAAGTTCACCAGATGGACATCATCGCAGCCAATCTCCATGGTAAACTACAAGAAGAAACTTACATGGAGCAGCCGAAACCTTTCATAGAGAAAGACAAAGAAGACTACATCTGCAAACTCCATAAAAGTTTGTATGGACTCCACCAGTCCGTAAGAGAGTGAAACACATGTTTAGACGAGTTTCTAAAAGAAATTGGACTCAAGGAATCAGTAGCAGATCCCTGTGTGTATCATCATAGGTGTGTACACTGATGATATCCTAATCATCGCAAGAGATAACTATGTACTCAATGCCTTCAATCAGAAGCTAAATCAAAGATTCAAAAGAAGAGATCTCGGTGAAGCAAAGGAGATCCTGTCGATCAAAATAAGCCAGTTCAAAAATGGATGGATCGCTAATCGTCCAAAGTGCCAATGTACAGAGATCCTACAAACTTTCAAGATGGAAGACGCAAGACCAGCTGCCACTCCGTTGGACCCAGGAACAAAATTCTCGAAAAGGGGAGAAGGAAACGGAGATGAAAAATTACCACGTAGCTCAATGCCATACGACAGAGAAGCTATAGGAAGTCTCCTATATTTGGCAAACGGCATGAGACCAGATCTCGCTCATGCAGTAGTCTACATGAGCCAGTTTAACAATGACCGTACAGAAATGCACTGGAATGGAGTTAGCATATTTTAAGATATTTGAAGAAAACTCAAAACGTAAAACTCCATTACTGAAGAGAAGATGCGAAGTTCCAGTTTTATTCAGATTCAGACTGGGCGTCTGATGTCAACGATCGAAGATCCTACAGCGGATAAGTTGGAATTTTAGCAGGTGCCGCAGTCACATGGCGAAGCAGGAAGCAAGAAGCACCAGCACTTTCAACGGTGGAAGCAGAATTTATTGCTATGTGTCATGCCTCCAAGGAAGTGATGTGGCTGAAAAACTTCTTGAACGAGATTGGGACGGGACAATTCGTCAACAGCCCAATCTCATTCAAAGTAGACAATCAAGGTGCGATTTCTCTCTCAAGAAACAAAATAACGCCAGAAAGAAGTAAACACATTGGCGTGAAGTTCCATTTTTTAAGACAGCAAGTCCAAGACGGTGTGATTGACTTTCAGTATGTGCCCACAAGTGAAAATGTGGCAGACATCCTGACCAAGAAAGAAGAAGGCTGACATTCATATGTTAGCCATGGGACTAGAGGACTATGTGTGATCCTGAAAAAAAATGCGGATTACCAAGACACCAACTAGGGGGAGTGTTGGAGAAAGACTGCTCTTTAAACAATGTTGGACTCTTTAATACTTTACATAGGCTGTTCACTTCCGGTAGTAAGCGATGTCGTATAAACGCACGTTTGTTGTGGTGCTCTCAAATTTTAAACGCCGCTAAAATAGTTAAACAGTTATGAAGATATTTTTAATTGTAAAACTAAAGGCAGTCTAGTTATCTAATTCCGCTGTGTATTTCAGTTGCGTTAATTAAATGAAGCTGTTCACTTCCAGTAGTAAATGATGTTGTACCAACGCACGTTTGTGGTGGTGCTCTCAAATTTTACTCTAAACCCATCTAATATCTGCTGAATTACATCCAAGTGTAAAAACTACAACACTACCCAATGGTCCAACTTGCCTGTGACTTAACTCATAAGTTGAAAGCAACATTAAATATCACACACCAACCAACATGGACTTAATCAGGTTATATATTGAAGTTATAGGTAGCTGCTAGGTAGCTGCTTACGGATGAATAAGATCCGTAACTTACATTGTACCTGCCTAAAAGAAGACAAAGAAGAGCCAGATCCTGTATTGTAGCTGCTTAACGGCTAAAAAGAGCTCATATCCTGTATTGTAGCTCCCTAATGGCTCAGAAATATCCGGGGGCTGCATTGCAGCTGAAGAAGAGCTGGATCCAGTGTTGCAGCTGCTTTGTGGCCGAAGATGGCCCCAAATTCTGTATTGTACCTGTCTAACGGTTGAAGACGACCTGGATCTTGCATTAGAGCTGCCTAATGACTGAAAAAGACCCAGATCCTGCAGGCTGGAGTAGTCACACCTGCACTAAGGAGCAGAATGCTTTACAGCTGTCTGTAGACTAGACAGAAAGGAGAGCCATACTTTATTAATAAACAAAAACGGAACGTTAAATGTTTAGAGTAAGGATCTAAAAGTCAAAATCTAGAAGGAACACAGAGAAGCTTTGACAGTTGGGGTCTAGGCGTAAAATTTTGTCAGTAAGAGGTTGGTAACCTCACTACGCGGTGGTTAGCTTAGTTCTAGTCTATTCGGACATAACGTTTGTATGAACGGTTGTAGCAGGTTTTCTTTGTTCTTAGAATATTGTTGTGGAACTTTAAGAACACAATTTTTTTGTGTAGTTTGGCATTTTGTCTTTCGAAGCTTTAGAATGTTTTATTATACGTCACAGATTTACGGTAGAGGATAACCAATACTGCTCTCTGCTACGAATGTGCTGTCATCTTACTAAATCAAAAAATAATTTTCAATATAAAGCAAAGCAGGTAACGTATACCATACTACCACTGGATCATCACATGGGTCTTTGTAAGAGGATTTACAGTTTTTTGTCAAAATGTATTTATTGCTGGCCACCGGCTAGTAAGGGTCTAATGCTTACTAGCCTCTTACTGACAAAGGCTGACTTACTGACTTTTGTTTATTACTTCGTGTTACTTTTAGAATTGCAGCTAAACTGTAAAACAGGCAGTTGACGGTCAAAGTTGGGAGTTTTAACACAGAGACCCTAGGCTTACCCTTACTAACACTGGCTATCGGTAGTGTTAATAATAGAAACAAATCCTTTAATCTCCAGTCTACATCTTGCAGCTGGCGTTTGCTAATTGGCATTGTTGCATAACAATGTTTAAAACAATGTAAACCAGTCAATCTGGTCGTTTAGAGCTCCGTAACCCCTGAACCACTTGACCAATTAGAAAAGACCTTATGGAAAGGGCATATCTACAGAGCAATACCTGTAAAATGAGCTAAGAACCTGCTTTATAGGACAAATAGTTTGACCTGTAGAGAGGACAGATGAAAGGTACATCCCTAGAACAAGACCCAGAACAAGAAATTGTCTGTTTGGCCCCTCTCTGTATCTCGTGTTTGGTATCGCAATTTTTGGACTGCAGACAGGCCTTGACTAGTCAAGGCTAGATTCCAAATTTGGTTTAAAAATGTTTACTTTTGACGAAGTTTAAGCTCTTAAAGTTGAGAGGTTAACACAGAGATCCTAGGTCGACCCTTACTAACACTGGCTATCGCCAGTGCTAAACCTTGTCTGTATAGCCAGATTCTTCATAAAGGCTGTTGTGTCGAAATATCAAGAATGAACCAGGTGCTCAGCGTGGGTGTTTTAAGGAGGAAAGCCAGATCCTTTGTGATGAACAGACATTGCAGAGAAAAGCATTTTTGTGATAGTTTTTAAATGTTTAGGAGTGAGACCTTCTGTTTGTAAGCATTTCCTGATAAAATGGACACTCCCTTTGCAATATCTGAAATCTGAGGAAGCTGACTGCTCTTGTGTCTAAAGCCTTTATGTGTACATTATGTAACAGCTAAAGGAATGCAAGAGGTATGTGGGGAAACATGTATCAGCAAAAAGGTATAAATACTAAGAAGGAGCTAGATCTTTCATGTGTATTTATAAGTTTTTTTGGGCTAAAGTGGTCACAAAGGACTTTTTTTATGCAGCGTTTCGTAAACGGACAAAGAGCCATTTTTTCTGAGAATTCTCCATTGTTTCCTAAAGGTTGAGGCAAAGACAAACCCATTTTCTGTAGCTTGCTAAAGGATGATAATAGATCACAGGCTTTCAGTGAAGCTGCTTGTAGCTGAAGAGAGGTTCGATCCTGTCCGAAGAGGCACCTGCCCATCTGTGTGGAATCAAATAGGTATCAACCCTGTAAAGCTGTCTGACACAAAGTGGGAGTTTTATTCTACCCAAATAAATGTTGGAAGAATTATCTAGCTACGTACATGTACGCTGCATGCATGTCTAAAGACTGAAGGATTCGTATGATCGTCTACGATATTTGTTTAAAACTGAGAAGTCATTCCATGTCATTCTACGTACGTGTAGCAACCTGAAGTTTGAAAATTTCCAGCCTACTGGTGTTCTGAATATTGTGCTCTGAGACCGTGTCTGCCTTGTTGCTTAATATGGGTAGAGAATCCTTCTCTCATCTGTGTTGCTGTAAGAAAATATGAAGTTGCCTGGGGATAACGAAGATGAGGAAGGGATAAACCTTATGTGTATAGTTCCTGGAAAATAGAAGACAGACAACCCTGGTTTGCAGCCGAAAAGGCCATTTGACTTATCAATGCAACTTGTAAGATGACGAGATTCAACAACGTTCGAGTTATTCAGATCAAACATCAGATCAACCATAAAGTGGAATAGGACGAGCCAAACTGACCTTCTGGAGCTCTGACTTCCCAGGGGCCCCAGATAATACACACACAACCCTCTGAAGGGTGAGGGTACCTCATATCTTGGCAAGGACAATGTCTGGGAACACAGTTTGAAAGTAATCTGAAAGCTAAAGTTTATGACTGATTAGTACAATACATTCAGAGACAGAACGAATTCTTCTTTCTCCTAATGTTGAGCCAACCCTTGTCACGTCACATCTCTTTTTTATGTTGATCTTGCTTACAATGTCCTCATCAGTACAGACCGATAATAATGTGATGAACTTTTTGAGTGTGAAAATCAGTGTTTGCATGTGTTAGTCCTATTTTGCCAGTTAGTCCAATAAAACTATTTTGCTATAACTAAGAACAGAATTACGGCTAATTTATTGTTCATATATATTTCTCCAGACTTTGAACTGTTACTACTCGAGTCCTAATTAAGACAAATAATGTAAATAGTTTCAGCTGAAAACAGGAAATTTATTAATTTTTAACAGTGTTTATAAAATAGCTTGCTTAAGTATGGGGGACAGAACCACAGTATGTCAAAATGCTTATGGCCTACATCAGTACTTAAAGCACAGTTATGGTTCGGTCCTTAAGTACAGTAAAACATTTTTATTGGTTTTATTGAATAAAGGACATCTACATCTTTCAGATGAGCTTGTCTACATCCATTTCTAGGATAGTCATGGCACAGTAGCAGTTTAGCTTCTAAAATTGTTATGAATACACAATGTAATTACAATAAAAAAAGAAGAGTGGCCATTGTTCAGGTAATATTTAAGCGTAATCTAACCAAACCAATGAACCTGGCAAATTTTTTTATAAAGGCAAAACAGTCTTTAAAATTGATTTCCTTTAATTATTTTGAAGCGTTGATTTTGGGGGTGGGTAAATGATCACAGTTGCTGTTACTTTATGGCCAACTTCATCCAAATGTACTGTCAATGTACTTAAGAGGCATGGTGTTTCCGCAGTGCAGGGCTTGGCTTGGGGATACTGGTTTCTTCTCCTCCCATCCTCTGTCTTATCTGTCGTGACGCTGCATGGAAATGACAGCGGTCCAGTCAAGTGAGCCAAGCAGTGCTATCGGATGGAGAGATGGAATAAATCGTTACAAAGAGATGTGATGGGCTGGGTGGATGGAGAGATAGTGCAGGAATGAAAGTATTGTTAAAGAGGGTTAGAACGGAGCGGGGGAACAAAATGTCCTATTGCTTTAATGAGGTTATACTTATAAAGGGTATTGTTATAAGCTACGTTAGAACAGTGACAGTTTTGCCGTTCTTTACTAAATGCCTTATTGTATCGAGTTAATTGTTGAAGCGAACGATAGAGTGCAGTCCCTTGTAATCACTCATTGGCGTTTCTTTGTGATAACATAACACCAAAACTACTAAACCGAATTTGATGCAATTTGGGATGCTGATCAAGTGTGTCAGACGTATGCTCGGATTTTTTTCTTTTTCAGATTGAAAATCTGGTATATTTTGGGCAGAAAATTAAGGAAAATCAATCGGAAATGAATTGTTAAAAACCAATTGTGAGAAATCGTGTTTTGTGTGCTGGACTTCACATTGAATAATGAGTTGTACAAACAAAGAATGCAACAGTTTTAAGGATCAACAATTCAGGTTCACGAGAAACGTGCAACAGAATTATCAATCGATGAAAAATTGTCCCGTAGTTGAGAATAACAGATAAAAAACATACCATCCAGGTAAAAATATTGTCGAAGATTCAGTACAAAAATGATGGCGGGGAAGGAGGAACGGAGTAAGGGAGGGACGGAGAGGACAATAATGAAAAGTGGAAGGAGAGGAGGGAATGAAAAAAGTAAGGGAGGGTGAAAGAGGGACGTAGAGGAAGGAGGATCAACAATGTAGGGGCAACTGCCCCCCCCCCCCACCCATCTCGGGAAACCCGTCGTTCCCCTCCCCAGATATAAGCCTACGCTCCACCCCTGTATGTTAATATGTGATGGTGATGGCCTAGTTATAAACAAGGGTGGATCCAAGGGAGGGGCCGAGGGCGATGCGGCCCCCTCCAAGGCAAATAAATTCGAAAAACCTGTCGAAATTGTTGAAAAAACGCAGAAAATCACATTGCGGCCCCCACTAAGACTTTGTTCTGGATTCCCCCTTGGTATTATGAAGTAGTTAACTATACCAGCTGACGCTGATCGTCTAGTTTTATTTTCAAAATTATTTGAATGAAAAGTACTAAATAAAAAAACAGTGTTCAATTTTTTCTATTTACATACCTGGCTAGATAATTATTTTTCACCCGTAATTCAAATTTTACACAATACCTCGGTGAAGTTTATTATTCTTATTTAGAAATTTGGCATGTGCTCATGCAGTGACGGCTCAAGGGGCACGCGAGCAACGCAGCCGCGTAGGGCCCCCTGTTTAAAGGGTGCCCCGCGCGGGAGCAGTAATTTCACTATAGCGAGAAGACAGAAGTTCACATTGATTTAAAATCCTTTATACTATGTCAAAGTAAAGAGAAAACGTGGTGAGAATCTGTGGTAGTGCTTTGAAACTTTGGGAATGATGTGGGTCGACTGGTCGAAGCGTTGTGCGACCCATGTAAAACCAAAACTTAGTTGTTGCGTCAGGCATTTTTGCCAGCAGGTGGCAGTCTGATAGGAAATGAGATACGTGAAACGGTGAAATGGATATTCCTTTTTCGTCCCCCAACCCTCCCCATTTTTCTCCTCTAACTTCTTTTTTTTTTCTTTTACTTTCCGTTACCCTTCTGGGAAATCTGCTTTTTGTTTCTTTACGTGGATTTGTTTGCTGTTATAGTTAGTAACGAATTTGCTTGCTGTTATTTTTTTCCGTTTTCGTGGCTTTAACTTGTCATTTTTGTAACTTTATTTACTGTGTTTGTGATTCACATTCTTTTTGGTAATTAAAAAAAAAAGTGAAGCAATTGGACCGCACGAAAAACGTTTGTTTAATAATTCGAATCGAATACAAATGAAAAAAACGGCAAAAAAAAATGCTTTTAATAATACAATTTTTACCCTGGGGGCCCCAGTTACTGAATCTGCGTAGGGCCCCAGATTGTCTTCAGCCGGCCCTGTGCTCATGGCAAAAGCGTCGTTGCCAAAGTATGTAATAATGACACTCTACGACAACTACATTCCAAAATTTAAACAAGAATTTCATAAAGAAATACATAAACTGCTTATGCAAAAAATCGCAACATTATTTTTTTCATAGACGAAAGACAAAGCTCGCTATTGGGTGGTTCCAATAGGCAGGTTGTTATTGTCAGTTTCGTGTGGTTTTGTTGTTATTGTCAGTTAGGTTAAGTAAGTTTGGGGTTTTGCATTTCATACTGAGGTAGTTAACTGGTTGGGGTTTGGCATTTCATACTGGGGCAGTTAATTGGTTAGGTTATGTTAATGATGATTTAACGAGTTTCCGCAATTTCTGATCAATTTGTAGTGCCTTCCGTGAAAATTAAAGGTAGGTTTTTTTTCTCTTTCGAATTTCGGGCCATGTGCGTAAAGGGAACATGGGAAGAAAACGGGCTCTCGTCCAAATTTTTTTTTAATGGACTAAGAATTACCTGCTGATTAATGTTTTCCTCTTCCATTTTTGGGGCAAACGCACCGTTTGGCCGTGGTGAAGGTCCAAAGTTAGAAAGCATGAAACTGGGCGAAAGTCCGGCAACGGTAAAACGCCAAACCCCAACCAGTTCATTACCTCAAGTGAAATGCCGAAGCCGGTTCCTAACCTAACTGACAATAACAACAAAACCACACGAAACTGACAATAACAACCCACCTATCTGAACTGTTTACGGGAAAAAAATATCAGCTGAGAACATGGGAAGAAAACGGCCTCTCGTCTGTCAGCGCAAAGAGTGCGGCTTTCAATAATTTCTGACGGCCAAACGAAGCCTTTACCCCAAAAATTTTATGCGAAAATGTTGTTCAGTTGATCATTTTATGTCATTCTAGCCCAACAAGAGATCAATCGGTAAGGAGCCCTTATTCTTCCCATAAGCTGTGTAAAGTAAAATTGTTTCCTCTATTGTTTTTTTACTATCGAAAGTGATCGTGGAATGGATTTATAATTCTGCCTTTATTCCGTTAGTTACGCACCTAGTATGCACTATCTCGTTGTCTCACACGTTTGTCGAATTGATTACACTACAACAAATTGTTACACTGAATAATCAATTATACAATAATTACCTGATTAACAGGAGCCACATAACTACACAAATTGCCCATACGCATAGAATTCTAGGATGTCTTCCCGGAGAATCGTAGAGTAGCCGCCATTTTTTTTCCAGTGGTTTGCCAATAGCCCAACAACGGATAGAATTCCGTTTTCCGTGCTTGTTGTCAAAACCTGAAATAAGCTGGGCCATTTCCGATTCTCCTTTTTTTCATACAGAAACATATTTTTAGTCAAGGTCCTACAACCCTTCATATGCAAACGATTTAGTCACAAACCGTTCAATAACAACACCTCCATTTTGCTGGCACTTCTTCTAATCGAAATCATGAAAAATCAACTAATATTTCAGTCATTTCTGGCCATGCGCTAAAGGTGATAGGCATGACCCGTTCAAATAAACGACTGGAGTGGGACGTAACGTCATTTAACAATAGCTCACGACGCAAGCCGTTTTTCACCCCAACTGTATTTCAATAACTGCTTTATGCATTAAATGCATAAGCAGTTAAAAAGATTAAATTGAGATTATAAAATGTACAAACTGCTACATAATACGAAAAAAATGTTGTAATTCTTAACAGTGTACACTTTATTTAGCATCTACTTATCAATTTAATAATTTTTAGTGAAAGTTATAGAATGGCATACGAAAATCCCACAATAAAACTATGGACCTGTAAAACTATATGGGTGTGTGCACTGCATCAAGTTGCAGATAAACCAAGGCTTGTGCATCGGAGGTGCCAAACCAAAGATCCCCCATTAATAAGTATGTTCTGCAGTGCCCGTAGTATTGAAATTCAAATAGGCTTAAATATGTAACATCCAGTAGAAAGGAGCCCCAAAAAGCAGTAATATGTGCTTCTTAGCTTGCTGACACCAGCCCGGTTTTGTGCTTATTATATTTAAATTCCTCGACGGATGTTGGTCCTGGTTTCGTGTGTTGTGTTGAAGCACAGTTACTGGCAACTGTTAAAAATCAGCTTGGTGACCTAACGGAAAACCCATTATCTCCAAAAAAAAATTCATCTCCGAACTCGTTTCTTTATACACCAAAGCTCCCTTGTGCACACACATGCACACACACACAAAATTCAATTTAAGTCGAGTATTCAGTCTCACTCGCTTCATCCGCTTGGCCAATAATTTGAAAATGCCTGCAAAACTTTAATTATCGATTTTTTGCTGATTCTGTATACAGTTTAAACTGAATGCAGGTGGTACGACACGTTTATAAAAAGTACATCTGAAACTTCAAGGTCTATCGCACCACTTAAGGTAAACAATAATCTCGTTGAGGATTCTGATGAAAAGACCAACGTACGGTACTAAATGAGGAATTCTCAAAAAACTTTATTCCAGATAATAACGTAATCGATGCAAATAACACTTTTTCTTTCGCTCCAGAATGTAAGTCGCCCACACTTACAGCAGATGTAATTCTTCAAAATTTGATATTCTTGAATTCCAGCCACGCCACTGGTGCAGATGGTTTCTCCATTTTCTTCTTCAAAGAAAGCAAACATTCCGCTGTCCTGGATTAGCGATCTTTATTTGCAGTCGGGAGAACTCCCAAAGGTGTGGAAAACAGGCAAAGTTACCCCTATTTTCAAAAAGGGATAAACTACAAATCCCTCAAGTTATCGTCCTATAGTTGAAAAAGCCATTGAAGAAATCATTAGGACTCATTTAAATAATTACAATATTATTTTCAAGTGACCAATTCGGCTTTATTTCGGATAGTTCAACTGTAACGCAACTTCTAATTTGCTTTGAGGACTGGACTTCTGCCCTCGACAATGGAATTCCAATGGATGTCATTTATTTGGACTTCTCAAAGGCTTTTGAATTGGTCACCCATATTAAACTACTATTTAAACTTAGTAAATTTGGTTTTACAAATAACTTAATGAGTTGGCTTGCTGACTTCATCATGAGTAGAACCCAGTGGGTTGAGCTTGATGGTATGAGACAATGGCGAAACGAATATGGTGCTTTGAGGACTGGACTTCTGCCTGACTGGACTTCTGAGAGCTAATTGTTATTAAATGATCACTTGACGGTATAATGTCTGATTCGGTGACAGTTATTAGTGGTGTTCCCCAAGGATCGTGTTTGGGCCCGCTGTTATTTATTATTTTTATAAACAACCTTAGTCGTTTAATAGTGGCTTTACTTTGAAGAAATTTGCAGATGACATCAAACGGTTCGTCTAGGTTGTGGATTTAGTCAGCCATTTGTCACTCCAAAATAACCTCCTCTATCTTCACGCGTGGTCCCAGAACTGGCAGCTCCCACTGGCTTCTCATGTCAAATTTCGCACATGGGTAGATTAAACCTTCATTTAGATTACTCTCTTGGAGCATCAGTTTCCTTGCCCTCTGTCAAATCAGTAAAAGTATGGGGCATGGATTACCCACGATATCTCAACTCCAGTTATCACTGCAACATGATAGTAAAATCGGCTAGGCAACGTGCTACAATTATCCGTAAATTCTTTTATTCAGGTGACTTCTATACCTTAACTTGGGCTTTCAAAGTATATGCATGCCCAATACTTGAATATGCAAGGCCTGTCCACCTGTTAAAGGACGTTGATCCAACATAGTTTCACCAAATCTTTGAAAGGTCTCTCGCATGTGCCTATCTAGATAGACTAAAATTTTCGAAACTAAACTCCCTTGAACTAATGAGACTTAGATCCGACCTAAATTTGACTTGTCTGCTTCTGCATAACCAACTTGATGTTGACTACACAGTCTTCTTCGAACGACGTTTAGGTGAGCGAACGCGGGGGCACTCCTGGAAGCTTGTGAGTAATTTCAAGACTGGAGTGAACCTTTTCGGAGCTAGAGTTGTAAACTGTTGGAATTCTTCTCCCACCAATAGTGGTGAAACTCTGCTACCTTGGGGACATTTAAAAATAGTCTTAATCCTGTTTGCCTTGTTAAGTTTATTAGGAGAAATTTTGTTTAGTGGTAAGTAGCCACCTTAAGTGAAGGCCTGCCCCCAGGTATTGTTATGTATTATCTTGTTTTATTACATTTTTTGGTTGGCATGCGGCCTATATTTGTTATTGTTTTATTGTATTTTAGTTGTGTTTTGTCCATTGTTACCTTGTTCATTCGATACTCCATGTACTTTTTTTTTAGACAGGACCTATTTAAGTGGCATGCCCTATTGTAACATTTTCTTATCTTATGTAAAAAGTAAAATAATTGTGTTTTGAAAAGTGTTATTTTCAACATTGACTATTATTGAACAGTATTTTTACATGTGTACATTGCAAATGATTAACCTGCAGCTGTAATAAAACTGCTTTTTCCAAATGCGAAATTACTGGTTTACATTTTTTTCTAACCTGATTTGCAGAGACAAAAAAATGCTGTATGGGGATTCCAATAACTCAAAGGAATCTACACGGGAGGGAATCAACTGAGATAAGAGTTGGGAAAGATGATTATTGGAATCCATACGTACTAAACACAGCCACAGGACACCATTTCATGTTAAGCTCGTCTTCCACGAGAATTCATTAAATAACAACTTAAATCAAATGCTACCCTTCAAAAAAATACATTCATCTTTTGTGTACACTTTAGGTTTAGCCATGTTTAGCCATATCTCAGCTAGCTCTTGCAAGCTAGAATTTAGCTGTAATAACTAGTGAAATACAAAACAACCACCGCCCTCCTATCTTAAGTTTTCTCTCTAAATACAAGTGAACAAGGCTACAGGAACTAGTTGTTGCTGAATTTGTTTTATTCTCCGCCGACTTAATTTATCTACACAACTGGCCACAGATTGACAAAACGTTAAAATAGTTGAACTAGTACGTTCCAGCAGACAAGATCACAAACAACTTGTTTTGAGTATTTGCTACAATTTATAACGAGACGAGACACTCTTAACAATATTCAGATCACATATTTGTACAAAGGATTTAGGCCTAAAGTTTTAATACAAGCTAGGATTATGCGTTGTATATGATGGATCCACCATACTGCATTTTTGTCACAATGGTGGATCGTACTAGTGTTACATGTCGTCATATACTTCTCCTTCTCCCATGGTTGGTGGTCTTCCCCCGTCCCAGCCAATCACAGCGCCTAGTCTCCGGTTTTCTCTAACGAGCCAATCGTAAAGCGGCCGGAAGTAACGCAGTAAAGGTTTGGCACTAACGGCACGCTCGCCAGTTAATATTTCGAGAGCATCTTCCCATGGGCGACTTGTGCCGAGACTCAACATAGACCTAAAAAAAAAATTTGTTACATAAATAATAATCTGTACCTACAACCTTGAAAAAAATGAACGGCATGAAGTTACCCATTACCTCATCTAAATCTTGCACTGCAAGGTTACTACCAGTAGTTGTGGGATAATACAATGGCTCGCCTATGCATTCTCGCAGCTAGAAATCGTCTGAAATTCCAACATGGCGTCGGTTTTAGCAGTCGGCTCACAACGAAACAGTCAATAATGTGAGTTCAGAAGTAACTGGGGAAAAGTTTGTCAGGAGTAGTTCTTTACCTTATTGTCACAGATTTACTCAAACGATATCGTATTTAACTAATCCAGGTAACAATGTTACCATGGCGAGTAAATTCTAGCTGCGAGAATGCAAAGACGAATCCTTGCGCAAACGCACCCTATCTGCAATTTACGAGTTGTTTGTGGCAAACTACATATAGCATACTTTTGCACGCTGACACTTTTCAACACTTCCAGCAGGTTTTGGGCGCAGAACAAGGGGATAATCTACACCCAGCTTAATGGTAAATAAATTTAGTTTTGAAGTCATGAGTAGTGAATTTTCAGTGGACATTTTGCCAAATGATGTTCATCACTGCGACGATTGTTCGGAGTTAAAAAAAAACTCCGTATGTTTATTAGCTATAGAACCACAAGTCTGAGCAGTTTTTAAAAAAAATTAACCATTACCCACATTATATGTACACATATAATCTTCTCAAGTCTAAACACAAAAGAAGTAAGCCTGCAATGAATGCAGGACGGCCAACAAGGAATGGTGATGCATTCCACGAGCTGTAGGCAATGCGTGATACCAATATTTATCAGTTGTATCTAATTTATATGTTACTGGGATATGATGAACAAGAAACAAACTACTAACTCACTGATTCTATGTCAATAAGCATTTGACTAACTCACATCATCAACTTGTCCTCTAAACTTGTTCATATACTAAAAAGTTGACTAAATAAACCCTAGTTTCCAATTTGCATTGAATGACGTTTTGTTTTACTCTAGTTTGCTCTTACTTACCCCACGTACCCAGTAACGTTACCTCAGTAGTTACTAGAGTGAATGACTAATTGGCTACCAGGCAGTCAGGCGTGAGGTCAGGTTTATGGGCCCCCTGTAGTTGCTCGCCCTTTCGAACACTATGGTCAGCCCTGGGGCTAGAGGACCAGGGTACAATGACACAGTTGGCCAAGGCACAACTGAGTCACAATTAAAACGTGACAGTTAGGTCCAAGGGATCTACGTTGCCCAGCTGTCATGGTAACACATAACCAAATTAACCTTGAAGTCAGCGACATGTCACAAGTCGTGTCTCAGTCGCTATAATAATAATATAATAATAAAGGTTTTCCCCCATTTAGGGGGGAAGGATCCAGAACGGTTGCGGGGGCATCCTCTGACACTGGTCCCACTAAAGTGCAATGCGGCATCACAGATATGATCTTTTCAGAAAACTCGAGAGGTCAGTACAATTCAACTCCCGCCGAAAGACACTCAGAGATGGAGCAGAAACTGCAGCCTCGGAGAGGGAATTCCAAGGAGCCACTACCCGACTTGCAAAAAAAATTGTTTGACAGTCCAAGTTACACTTCGGAACCCTCAGTTTCATAGAGTGGCCCCTAGTAATATCCGTAGTGCAGAAGTAAAAAAAAGGCAATTCCACAGGCAACAGACCATGAAGAACTTTAAATGTCAACATTAGGTCGGCCTTTAAGCGCCTCAACTCAAGTGGTTCGAGGCCAAGTAACCTCAGACGTTGGCCAGGAGAACTGTTGCGCAGGCCACGCAATCAACGCGTAAAATACCGTTGGACAGATTCTAACTTATCAATGTCCTGAAGGAGGTAAGGTGACCACACTGGACTCACATACTCCAGCAGTGGTCGCACATATACCTTGAAAGCCCAAACCAACGTATGCCTATTCGAGGACACAAAACACCTCTTAACAATTGCAAGTCTGGCAAAGGCTTAAGTAGTTATCAGCCTACAGTGGATGGATGACTTAAGGTCAAAGTTGAAATTGATGCCCAGATCTTTAATGTATTGCACTGAATTCAGCTTGCAATTAGCCAGATAGTACGAATGTTTTAAGTTCTGTCGGCCAACATGAAACGTACAGCATTTTGATGTAGCGAGTGGTAATTGCCAACATTCCGACCACTCAGTCACTGTGCCAATCTGGGAAGAAAGGAATTTGGAGCCATTTTCATCCAAAACCTCATCACCAATCTTCAGATCATCGGCGAATTTGAATTTTGGTTTGTCAGTTGTTGTACGTGCATTTGTTAAGTCATTTAGAAAAATGACAAAAAGCAAGGGTCCTAGTACGGATCCCTGAGGAACCCCACTGATGGTAGGGAGTGATGATGAGAAAGCTTGCGCAACTAGGACCCGCTGCGTTCGCCCAGAAAGGAAATCAGCGATCCAAGCCAACAGTGTTCCACAGATTCCAATTTCAGCCAATTTAAATTGCAGTTTGCTGTGCACCACGGATTCAAAAGCCTTCTGGAAGTCGAAGTAGACGACGTCCGTAGGAATACCTAAATCAAGTGCCGAAGTCCATTTATCCAGTGCTAACAATAATTGCATCGTGGTGGAACGCTTTGGCAAAAAGCCAAATTGATCAGGATTTAACAAGTCGTTTGCTTCCAAAAAAATTACAATACATCCTCACGGATAATTGACTCCATGACTTTACAGGCAACCGAGGTGAGAGCTATTGGGCGGTAGTTATTTGGATCCGATGCATTTCCCTTTTTGTAGATAGGCACGATGGTAGCCGTCTTCCATACAGAAGGTAGTTTTCGCTGCTCAAACGAAAGCGAGAAGATGAAAACAAAGGCATTAACTAACTCCTTTTAACATTTAAAAAAAAGGAATGCAGAGTATCCATCCGGGCCCACAGCATGGCTTGGTCGAAGTCGATCCAAAGCAGCTTGGACCCGCGCTCCTGAAAAACTGACATCGTCCAGATGTTGACAAGGATAAGGTTGCGGATCAATTGGCACAGTAATGGAGCCATCATCAAGGATGCCATTTGCAGCAAAAATTTCATTTAACAGGTTAGCCTTAGACTCGTGCTCATAAAGATAAGCTCCTCCCTTCAAAAATGGTGGCAACGTACAAGCTGATCGAGTATGACGTCTGTACAGGCGAAACAAGGCAGAGAGGTTTCCCTCAAGTACTACCTTTCTTTTGTAATGGTTTCGCCAATTGTCAACCAACCTCGAATACTCTATCCTGCAATTTGCGTACGAGGCCTTAAGGGCGGTTGACAAAGGGTCTGCTTTGAGTTTATGCCAAAGTGACAACTTCTTTCTAGTCGCTCTACGCAGAAAGACTGGAAGCCTGCATTTACTTGAAGCTTGGAATGGCACCCTAGTAGTACACAAATCAATATAAAAGTCAAAAAGCCGCGTGAAACCTGCCCAAACTGCATCAATAGAG
>JAHWFP010100436.1:0-13771 GCA_023313725.1 Lithobius niger | reverse complement strand
TCCATTCTCCCCATAAGCTGTCCCCTCCTTCACGGTCTTCCGTGCTCCTTCAAACAACTCCAAGGCAATTGACTCCACCATTTCCCCAAAAACCATCACCTTCTTCCCTTCCCCTCAATTGGTTCGTAGCAGTGCCTTAATATCCTCCTTCTCAACCCTGGCATTCCACTTGAATTCAAGAGCAGCGTCTCTCCCTTCATTCTTCTCCTCTCTGACCCCAGAACCTCCAGAAATTCTTACCTGTCTCCTTCCCTCTTCGGCCACCCTCCTTGCCAGACCCTGATTATATAACCCAATCGTCCTTCCCACTACTTCCCCAGCCATTCTCTTTGTATTCAGGTACTCCTTCCAGAACACTTCAACCTAACCCTCGTCGCCTTTCCCTACCATTCATCTCCAAGCCCTACAGGCCCTTCTCCTCTCCTACACTGGCTGTTTCACTTTCCCGCCATCCCTACTTCCCCACATCCCCTCCTTCTCCTCAAAAACGCATCAGCCGCCCGACAGATTCTCTCTTCCCAGTTCAAATGTCCGTCCTCCCACCCTTCAATCCTGCCTTCAACACCTTCTAGCAATTTCCTCAGCCTCTCTGGATCCCTGACATTAAGTTCCTTTCCCCCCCAGTGCTCAAGTAAACATCCCTCCCTTTCCAGAGACCCTGTTCCCTTTTCTGGACCTCCCTCCCTCATCCCCTCCGCTCCGTCCTAAATCAGGCAGTGTGGAGCCATCGAATTGTGTCCAAATCAAGACCCATACGTTTATTCCACCCTCCCCCCTCTCATCCCTCAATACAAAGTCGATAGCCGACTTCAGTTGACCACTTCCACACGGTAAGGCCATCCTCTCCGTATTCCACAGACTCGCAACTCATGTTTATAGTTTAAAATAAATTCCCGCACCTACCACCCATTCTTCCCATATCACCCCAACCCCCCATTTCGCAAGGAGGAGTGGGAAGGAGTGATGAACTTTTGCTATTATCAAATCCCCCCCCACTCCGCAAGATGAGCATTAAAGTTGCCCATGATAACCATCCCAAATCCCTCCTCCTACAGGCTCATAATTCCTTATTTCAGCCGACAGTGACGACAGATCTCCTCTTCCATTCTTCCCCCCAACCCCCCGCCACACCCAACCGCCAAGTACACCACCCCAACAGCAATCTTTCACCCGCATACCATCCTAGTCACTAGCATATTATTATCCTCCTCACCCTCTTTCCCGCCGCCCAATCTTTGCATTTCCAGCGAACCCCACCTCGTCCCCCTTTTCCTACCCCAGTTAATAACACAGTATTGAACGTGTTGGTTCTCCATACCTGTCCGAGCTATTCGTAAATGACGTCACGTCTTCATACCTGTTAAAAGTTCGGCTGGCCATGGCCGAAGCCGAAGACTTAGAGCTTTTGGGCTTAGTGTCGAGTGAAGCTGCCATGTGGGACCCTGATAAAAGTAGTGATTGGGAAAAGGAACATCCTTCCCAACAATGCATTCTCCGAATTAAAAGGTAAAACTTGCGACAAAAAAATGTAACCGAAATCCAGTTTAGACCAGCTGGTTCTTTCAAACGGACCTTGGTGACACCTCGGGTGGGATGTGTTGTATCACAAATGATTTGTTTGTTTACATAATGTTTACACGGGATTTACTTGCTATTTAACAGAGACATTATGACGATTTACAATGAGCCACCTCCTGGCATGTTCATTGTGCCCGATCAAGAGGATATGACCAAAGTAAGTTGGAATTTAGCTGTGTTTTGATGTAACAGGTTATCGGTAATTTTCATCCTGTAAATAAATGTCTGAAGTTTCACCACTCATAATTTCTCGTAATTCTAATGAACGTTTGCTTTCCTGCGTGACACAATTTTGTTACATGCAATCAAACTGTAATAAATGTTGTTAGTGCAACATTTTTCTGGGATGATGCTAATGGAGTTCTTCAAAGGATCAGTCCTTTTCAAGATTTTACAATTTAAGTTGAGAATCACGTCTTTATATTACCGAAGGAGGTGGGGGGGGGGGGTAATAAGTTGATGGTAATTTTCACCGAAGCTTACGGCATTAGTATGTTGGCCCCACACCAAATGGTACCACCTAGCATTATTAACTGTTAACGAGGACGCAACTTTCCGATAGACGGTCGCTTCCTTAGATGTTCAACTCGCATGAGGTGTTTTGCAGCGTGACTGCAGTGCAAGATCTAAAATAACGATGGCCTCTGTTCTGGCGACGTAGCACGAGGGTAAGTGTTGATAGTGAAAAACCTCACTAGAGGGCCAGCAAGCTGCCACCATTAGGATTGATCTTGCAATGAAGTCAGCATAGCAGCTTTCACTCGGCTTACGCTTCGGCAGGTCTATAAGAGCCTGAGCCTCTCTTGTTTGTTCAGGGTGTAAATTCAGTGCAGCGTGGATACAGTTGTTACGTTTTCTTTTCGAAGAATCTGTGACCAACTGGTGGTTGGTGGCGATTTTAAGATCTCGGCAAAGAGTATCGGATGAGAATTGCTTCGTTTCCAACATTTTTTCTGCCGCGTGATGCAGTCGTTTTCATAAGGCGCTACTAGCACATGAAACAGTCTCTCTCGCCGTTGATACGCATGCTCCCAAACACCTAGCCTAATAATCCTAGGCACCACATGATTTTATGACAATGTTTGCACTTTTTTCTTTTCTGTTTTTTTTTTTTTTTTTAGTAAGCAAGTATTTACTTAATAGTCTTTAAGCATCTTAGATGGTGAAGTACTTTAAAACGGAAAGAATTTTCTCAACTCAGTGATTAGAAAATCGTCCAGTTTGCTGTATACTGGTGACCGTGATACTATCCATAGCATGATGATATAGGAAGGTTCATGCAATCCCATAGTCTCCTAAACGTATTCAGTACTAAATATTTTGATAAATGCCATACAGTCTTACTGGTGTAGGAGTCGAATAATTTGTAATTAGCGACCCGTGCCAAGTTTGCAACAAAAGGGTTGAGTATCGAACCAAGTTCGGATTTTTAGTGGACATAGTTTTTTGCAAGGTTTTTTTTTAAAATTTGTTAGGATAAAACAAAATGGATGCTGCTATCGACTGTGTGGTTCATGGTTTAGAAATGCTTTTCCCATATTAAGGAGATAACCCCAAAATGGCGGTATTACTTTTTAATTTACACTTACTGGAAAGCTGACGACGAGACAATGAACTTGGTATATTGGAATGTCAAAATCGATCAAAAATTGGCATAGCAATCACATTTTCACTTGACGTGAGTTTTTCGATTACAGTTGCGAACAATAATCGGTGTTCGAGTACAGGGCGCGTAGCATACTCTGCTTGAATTTTGTGTGTATTCCACATCCCTGCTTGAAACCAGGAGAAAAGCTACACCTTGATCGGCCTAGGACTAGAACTGCTGAGGCAAGTAAAGAAGCACAACGACCCCTGTGCCAGTTAAAAATACTTTCACTGAAATTACCAACCTTAATCCATAAATAACTTCGTCTACTAGTATTTATTAAAGTTGGTATCAGCAAGAGCAATTGAAACAACAGGAGGTGCGGGGTTAATTATTATAAGGTGTGAATGTGTAAATATGCTGCTCTAATGCCAGATGGTGCGTGTATTGCATATCCGCCGAGTAACTTACAATCGAAACTAATACTTCTCAGCATCGATCTGTTTGGTTGTTATCTAGGCCTAGTCGAGGGTAGCCTACCCAGAAAATTTTCATATGACCATTCTGCTTCATCACTGTCACCTGAATTTTCTTTACGAAAGCCGAATCCTTTATGGTGTGCTTATTCTGGAGTAATCCTGCACAAACATGGCACAATGACTTTTGTTTTTAAATTTGCTCGCAGTGGTGAAAATGTGGAGTTGGTTTAAGCTGCACCACATTACAGACACGTAACCCAGAGCACAATCAGCGCAGTTCTTTGACGATTCATCGCATACAGTAGAAGGCTACCGTGGACACATTTTGGCCAACTGAGTTTTCATTCTTCTTTTTTTTTTTTACCAAGTTTGACGTTCTAATACACCTTTTTAGATGAGACCTTCCCATTGAAAGAAGTCAAAGCAACAACTTCAGCGTGGGAAGTTATTTAGTGAAAACCAATAAACATGTGAGGAGCTATTTAATAAAAGCTAGGCAGGTTGCTTGCTCATTCGGCAGCATCTCGCTTCGTTCGAAGAGATATCCTCCGCGTGGCATTCATATACTAAGAATCTGCACATGCCCCACTGCGTTTCCCCCCTCCCCCCCCCCAAAAAAAAAAACAATAAGAAAAATGAAGTAATTCATTGTTCATAGACTTCTACGGCTTATGTTTAGTCCCGCACAGCCATCTATGTCAATCTTCCAAATCTAACATTTCCTCCTCTCAGCTCCACCCCCCCCCTTCCAAAGAAACCTTAATGCTAACGCTTGCTCATTCAGAGTCATCTCGCATTGCTCGAGGAGTTACCTTGCTACAACTTTTATGCTGCTGACCAACATTCTACGCCAAAAACGATCAAGTGTTAGTACAGTGGACGTGTTTTTTGTAAGAGAACATTTTCATAAAGAAACGATTACTTGTGCCTACCCCTCTCGTCGTTTATCTCACTCTCCACACGTGTTTGTACAGTATTACCTTTGCCTTGTTTTTGGAAAATGAAAATAAATGTATCATTCTTTATTTGATTTCAGATTCATGCCCTCATCACTGGTCCTTTTGACACCCCCTACGAAGGAGGCTTCTTCTATTTCCTTATTCGCTGCCCACCAGATTACCCGATTCACCCACCACGAGTGAAATTGATGACAACGGGTGACGGCAAAGTGCGATTCAATCCTAACTTGTACAAAAATGGCAAAATATGCCTCAGCATATTAGGGTAAATAGCACAATTTAGTTGTAACCTTTCACTGCCCTAATATATTCGTTCAATGATATTGTTAGACAACAGACACACCATAGAATAGATTTCTTAAACTTCTTTTGCTCGGGAGACATTGGTAGCCTGACAACACAAAAGTCAGGGCTAGTGACATAGCTTGATGTTTTCTTGTTGAAAAACGATGTGAATAACATTGAGATTTGCCTAAATACTAGTTACTAAGGCTGCACTGAGCCGGTTTTAAAACTTTTGCCGATACCGATATCCAATATTGTATCCCCAATTTTTCATCAACGATGCAGTTTTCTGCAAAAGTCCAATAATTATTAAAATAAAAAAAAAATTAAATAGCCTAGTAACCCTCAGTTAAAACATAGCTAGGAAGATACTCGGTGATTTCGTGAGCAAAACACCGTGAACCGCGTGTCGTAATCTCGAACGGCTCCTGAGTTATCGACATTTCCGTGAAAGTTGCTGATACCGTGAATATCAGCCGCCGATCTGATCCAGTATCGGTATCGGTGCAGCCTTACTAGTTACTACTACTAGTTTAACAAAAATAAATTCTTCCAAGTGGTGAATAAAGCTGAAATTTTTCAGATAACTGTAGTTTGACCGTGGAACGTACCTTTTGCTAATTTGGGGCTTATTAGAAGTATAAATTCAGTTACCAATCAGCCTCAATACTATTTTAGGGGCAGAATTTCAGCATTTGTTTCAATAATACAACAATGATCAATATATTTGCTTAACAATGACAACAAAACTCAGAAAACGTAAATATGCAGCACGACGACAACAGCACGAGTGAAGAATTGTTGCTTTCCCACTGCGAAATATGGCGAGTTCGGTGGACTTCTCGATAAAGGCTAAGGCTCACGTAAACCTATAATTACCAGTCAACCTCAATAGTATTTTAAGACCAGAGTTAAAGCAAGTTGTTTTTTATATTTTTTTTATTTACGGTAGCTTAGCTAGACAATACAGCAAAGGCGAGTTCTGGTGGACTTCTCGACTAAGACTTAAGACTCACATAAACCATTTAGAAAAAAAAAAACTAACGTCAATTACTTTGTAACAACGTGCAGTTAAAAATGAACTCGTTTGGTGTTGAAGGTACGCGGATAAGCTTTTGAAATAACGGTAACCAGCGTTGACAGTGGTAATTAAAAGCCATTGGATTAGAAATTTAACACGTTACCACCATAGAAGCAGGAAATTGTGTAATGTTTCCCCTTCATCAGAAGTGCAACTGCAAAACATTGGAAACAAACCCGTCACATCTTCGGCGATCGTTAGAGCGAAATACTCAATGGCGGGTGCCAACAATGTAAAGGCCATGGCTTACGAACCTTTGGTAGACTACAGACCATTCCTTTAAACCATACATTCCACACAATCCACTTAGATTGGAAGCAGTCTTTGTCAATGACCAAGAGTCCGCGCAAGAACCGCAATGTACTGGTAATAACAGAATTGTTCACCGGATATCACCTTTGTTATCCATGTAAAGGCGGGTGCCACTTATGAATTTGATGGGCCCTTGAGACGACGGAACAGGTAAATTTATAAACCCCGACTAGTCGCCAAACTTGACAATGAGTGGATGGAGCCTATCCAGAGTATTTCGCTCTAACGATCACCGAACATGTGACGGTTTTGTTTCCAACGTTTTGCAGTTGAACTTCTGATAAAGGTGAAAGGTCTTTCCCCGAAAATTTAAGAAACATTACGTAATTGTCTGCTTCTATGGTGGTAACGTGTTAAATTTCTAATTCTGGTGTAATAATCTGATTGACATCGCAATGTGAGGCTTCTTGGTTGTTCATGAGAGATTTTTTGGCATTCTGGAAGTGATGGATGGAGATGCTTTCCAAAGCTCGAAGATGTGGCTCAGACTGTGTGTCAGATTTCAGAAGCATTGTGGTTCTCTTCCAAACAATTTCGTGATTTTTGGAGATGTGGTGAGCAACAACTGCACTTCGTTTGGCTTTCCGTTTCTCCGCAACCTTCATGTGTTCTCGAACTCGGGTGCTAATTCGACGTTTGGTTTCACCCACATAGATGGCGTCGCAGTCCGAGCACGGGATAGCATATACCGCTGCCTTGTTCTGCGGGAAGCTGCAGAGAACCTCGGGGGTCATCCGAGGGGGGAGGAGGGGCAGTTGTGGTGTCCGTTGTTAGGTGTAGTTCCTGGCAAGTCGGTGGAATCATAGGACCGACGTTCTTGCTCTGGGATCTAGTGTTGTATCGGTTGTTGACCCGCGTAGCTCCAGAGAAAGTTCCCTTGGTCCTGACAGAGGTTCCTCGAGGAGAAGAGGTAGCAGCAGGAGGGTGTGGTGGCCCTGTATCAGGAGATGGTGGAGGCGTCGGCGAAGGAGCTGGGGTGTGGGTCTGCTTCTTCTTTGGTTGCAGCAGTGATTTCAGATTCGGGGGGGTTGCGAAAAAAACACCGGACACCTCCACGGGAGAGGATTCGCTTCACACGGTCTCCCTTGCTGGGGCAATAGGACACAACTGGGAAAGGCGCTGGGGACTGCATGACTGGAGAATCTAGGTTTTCCTGCCCGCCTGATTAATAAGGCCATCGCTAAGACTAGGAGATGGCGGGAAAACCAGTCTCCAGTCATGCAGTCCCCAGCGCCTTTCCAAGTTGTGTCCTATTGCCCCAGCAAGGGAGACCGTGTGAAGTGAATCCTCTCCCGTGGAGGTGTCCGATGTTTTTTCGCAACCCCCCGAATCTGAAATCACTACTGCAACCAAAGAAGAAGCAGACCCACACCCCAGCTCCTTCGCCGACGCCTCCATCACCTTCAGATACTGGGCCACCGCACCCTCCTGCTGCTACCCCTTCTCCTCGAGGAACCTTTGCCAGGACCAAGGGAGCTTTCTCTGGAGCTACGCGGGTCAACCACCGATACAACACTAGATCCCAGAGCAAGAACGTCGGTCCTATGATTCCACCGTCTTGCCAGGAATTACACCTAACAACGGACACCACAACTGCCCCTCCTCCCCCCTCGGATGACCCCGAGGTTCTCTGCAGCCTCCCGCAGAACAAGGCAGCGGTATATGCTATCCCGTGCTCAGACTGCGACGCCATCTATGTGGGGGAAACCAAACGTCGAATTAGCACCTGAGTTCGAGAACACATGAAGGCTGTGGAGAAACGGAAAGCCAAACGAAGTGCAGTTGCTGCTCACCACATCTCCAAAAATCACGAAATTGCTTGGAAGAGAACCACAATGCTTCTGAAATCTGACACACAGTCTGAGCCACATCTTCGAGCTTTGGAAAGTATCTCTAATCATCACTGCCAGAATGTCAAAACAGCTCTCATGAACAACCAAGAAGCCTCACATTGCGATGTCAATCGGATTATTACACCAGAATTGACACAACGATTGAATTGCAAGTGGAAAGCGCTCCTCCCTCCTATCTGTTCCCAAGCTCCACAGATGGAGCCACTGCTCGTCGCATCTTATCCCTCCTCCCAAACCGGAAGCACAAACACGTGCGGGAAATTCAAAACAACTTCCTGTTTCTCCAAGTCAAAAGGCGTTCAACGCTCGAAGTGCCTGAGGAAGGTGGGAGATCTGTCAAAAAGATAAAAGCCCACCGAAAATTTGCATCTTGATTTGTGACAATCAAGGGACAATTTTGGTAAATAGCGTACCATGTTTAATTTATTTTTTTCTGCCCAAGCTTCGTAAATAAACTTTGGAAGTCATTAGACACTCACTGTATATCCTTCCAGTTTACAGCTTGAGTAGGCTACTACTGATTTACGATACTTATCCGTCAGCACGTTTTCAACAGCTCTTTCACAGCAGAAATGTTTTTATTTGAACCTTGGGTGGCCGTTGTACAGCAGAGCAATTATTATTTGGCCATCTCTTGGAAGCACGTTCTCTTTTTCCTAATGGGCCTTGTCAAGCTGTTATCATAATCACATAAACTGCAAAGAGAGTAGATATTTCTGTCATTCGGCAGGTTCTCACTAGCTGCACCTGATAGCAAATTTTTGATGCGGATGAACTGATAAGAAGGCATCATACACTAGGGTTTTATTGACGCGCACACGCCTGTTAAGTAACACTTTTTTTTGCCCTCATGTATTCAAACTTCCAAGTTGGTCAAATTTTGGCCGAGATATGGATTTGGATGTGAATATAAGACAACGATGCAGTTTTAATGGAACTAATTCGAAGAGAATACCGCCTTGTTAGGTCAGTACAATGTAACAAAACTAACAGTAACAGAACACTTGATAAATTCAAACTGTACGGACTTTTGCAAGGCCACCTTGAAGTAGCTGGCTAACATCTATCACGGAGCCATAAAAAGAGCTCAATTCCTACCACGCAGTAGCCACAACCACCAGAACTGTCGAGATGGTGGTATGTTCACTCTAGACTTTGCATTACTGATGAAACGGGCCACTCTTTTGCGTTCAATCCTTGTTTCAAATAACCACCTGGTCAGAGCTTGCCTGGAAGGGCCTGAGGACTGGAGCCGTAGTGTGGGAAATGCAGTTGCACAGGGGCTTCTTCTGCTTGGTGGTTGGTGCGAAATCAGGACTTTGCACGGCATGAAGCTGCTGATGTACTTGGGGCATTGCAGCTTTGACCTGTGAAGGAGTAAAATTAATAAATCTTTAAGACATATTGCTGTTGGCAGTAAAGGAAATCGCAGCACAACAGCAAAAATTATTAAGTGTAGATAAAACTTGCTAAACTTTTACTGTGGATTAAGCTGTGAGCTCGTGGCTGAGCGGTGAGAGAGCAGCTCAGCCTGGTTGCTAGAGGTTTGCGGATTTGGTCGAACCCCTGGAAAGGCGACCTTGGCAAAGGCCCCGCCAGGACTGCCGGCCAGGGTAGCATCATGCTCCATGCTCCTTCAACAGCTATGGTAACTTACTCAGGCCAATTTTGGACAATCTTTCGGCCTCTATGACGATCGTAGGTTTCCCGATCCGTATTCCCGGGTTTGCCCCTCCCTGTACCAGATATTTCTTCTCTCAAAAAAGTCTGGTAATGTTCAAAATTGAGCCTGTTCAGCCACACGAGCATTAAATTGCTTCCGTTGCTTAAGGCTCAAAGAAATTAATATAAAAAATATACTGTATATCACTGCAGTGACGTAACTTGGATTCAATCTAATGAACTGCGGATCACTAATCAGGCGCACTTGTCATATTAGTCATCTCTCCAAGCCTGTCTGTCTTAGAGTAGCCTTCATAGTGGTTTCGTGAAGAAACTTTAAAGGCTTTGGGGACAATATTTTTTCTCATTTCTTCTTTTTTCAAGTGCAAACCAACTAAAATTACACTAAAACAAAGACATAATCTGGCAATTTATCTGACAGGGTTCGTACCAGGTGTTGAAGTCCTTGAAAACATTTGAATTTGTGAAGAAAAAATTAAAGGTCTCGAATGCTTTAAAATTGTTTGCAACATCCATGAAAGTCCCTGAATTTAATGTAATTTTTTTTTATAATCTTAACCCATACAAACGGTAGTTGCCACCTTTTCGCCAGCACACAGCAAACAATGCTTTAACAATGCTAAAAACAACAATACCTTTTCCCTAAGAAAGATCAAGAAAAAGAATTTATCAAGGAAACAATGCTGAAGCAATGGTGTAATAATAATGCTGCCAACAAAGATGCACCTGCACCGAAACCGTGGACAAAACCCGTGAATTCAAGACGCCGCCACACTAAATGAAGTAAAGTAATAGTGAACCCGTATACTATAACAAAGAAAATTGTTGATACGCTATATAAATGTAGGCTATGCAGAAATGTGACAAGAAGGTACAAGAAAAGGCATGGTTTCAGTACAAAAATGAAAGAAGTAGGGAGTAGCGATCGGGTGGAAGGGGGAACATAGGTGGAGGGGTAATATTGGTGGAGGGAGAGGCCAACTACTGATTCAAACCTACTACAGGGCTTTAAAAGACACACGAATGCGCAGTCAGATTCAGTGCCCCCCCAAAAAAGATCAGGCCACAGGACGTGAAAATCGCCGTCTGCCCTTGGAAGAAGGACGGTGAACTGAATCACAGGAGACATGGATTGAGTGAGCGAAGCCACCCAGCGTAATTACCCATCTTCAAGAACATGTACACATTTCACTATTACGGTACTCCTAGAATCGCCGACGGGCTTTACAACTAGTTTAAAATAATGCTCTAGCTTTGAGCAAGATGAAGACAGCAAACTTGCAATTTGTTTTTAATAACTTGCATGCTTTCGTAAAATATTGCCTTATGTTCGTACAAATTTTCTTTAAAAATATTGTTCCTTGACTCAGGTTTGTCAGTTGTTTACTGCCTTTTAAAATGAATCTAGGAAGTAAAGCTGCAGAAAAAGCTGAAAGAAAAATTGTACTTGATCATATTCGAGCCAAGGCAACTGATCTGACCTAATTCATAACAACAACACAGAAAAAAAAAACCAAAAACAATTTTTGTTTACATCACGCTTATGAATAAAACATTAACATTTTAGTGTTTAGTGAGATGTTGTTGCAAGTTTGTTGAGTAATAATCAATGAAAACCAGTAAACAGCGGTTACAGTGTTAAATTTCAGTCTTCATAAACGTAAACACTAACACTTCATCACAACAGATGACGTGCGATTCGTTTCTGAGGAAGGTGACTGGACAGTCATCAAACATTTAAAGTATAACGTACTATTTGTTCTTCCGTTGTTGTAATGTGGGAGTGTTTACGTTTATGTTGATTAATAATGGTTCTTGAAAAAAAAAACTGTATTAGCCTAGTTTTGGAAAAGTCCTTGTAAATTATATTGGTTTTGAAAAAGTCCTTGAATTTATTGTGGTCTTGCGGGAACCCTAATGTGAGTTGCCATGTGGAGTTCTTTGGTTTGAATCCTGGTCATGTCATCTCAGTGATTCTTTAGTCTGTTTTCGCTGTTGTTGTACTAGTGGTATTGTGCATCTTTTACGAATATTAACTGGTGCGTCTTTGTCGTAGGACATGGTCTGGTCCATCCTGGAGTCCAGCACAAAGTTTGTCAAGTGTGTTGATATCCATCCAGTCGTTGATGAATGAAAAGCCGTACCATAACGAACCAGGATTTGATAAAGTAAGAAAGTTTATCTTAGTGTGTGGTTAGCCTAAAAATTGCACATGTCTACGGCTACACAAAAGAAATCAAACGTTCTCAGGCAAATAATTGTCCAAGGAAGAAGAAGTATGCAGATTTTATTTTTAATTTTCTGAAAATGTTGATGTGCAAAGACACGTGTTTTCTGCAATTGCAGAATTTTGCAGAATTTCCGCGACTTCGTATATTATGTATTTTTAAATTTCCATCAAGTAGTTGATGCGTGGGTTACCACAGGAGTTCAATGAACCAACATTAGTGTCGCGGAATTTGCAGAATCGAGGATTTTTTGCAGAAAATTGCAGAATTAGGGTATTTTTTACTGAATTGCCAGATTTGGAAAAAAAAATTGATTTAATGCGGTATGGGTGTTTATTTAAAATGTGTACCAGGTGAAAACATTTTGTAATTTCTACACAGGTCAAGAAAGTAAGTCATCTTGGTGCCTCATTTTTCAAAATACCAAAAAGTAATGCATTACTGGTTCAATTTTACACTTCATTTGACTCGCAGAATTTCAAAAATTGGACGCAGTATCGTTACTTTTTCACTGCAGAAAGCATTGCGGAAATAGTCGTTAACTTTTCGCGGAAAACACGGGTGTCTATTGATGTGCGATGAGAACACTTTTTTTTTTACCATCACAAAAGCACTAAACTGGTCCTTTAAAGTAAATAAATGTTATAATTTAATTTTTAACAAGATTGCAGCTTGCGTAGAAAGCAGGTTCTTAATTTTTTTTTTGTACCAGTCTACGAAGGTAAATTGCAGCTCATAAATCACAGCAATTTGTCCAAAAATCATTGTTCTAGAAGATGAACTTGCCTGTGCAATAAGCATGATTATTTTATTGGGAGAAAACAATCCAAAATGTGGCACGTTCTCAAGATTGCTGAAGAAACATCTATATATTTTATTCTCTTAGTGAGGTCAGCCGTCGAACAGAATGCGGCTGTATTGGTCCTGCGGATACGGCTTTAATGTACGTGCTGCAGGCAATGTCTGGCGCAAGGGGTAGCGAGGCAGCTTGAAAGCGGCACCTGAGAGCTGTGCTGCAAACATTGCCTTAAAGAGGTTTACCGAGCTGCATAACCAACGGGGCTGCGGGCAGGGAAGGGAGTGAAGTGAGGGGGGGGGGGTGGCTATTTGCTAGAACGGCGTGTGTTACGCTGACATTTTTATTTGTGTGGCCTTGTTTAGTTTTTCTTTCTTGTTTGCAGATCTTGTTGATGACTGTTGGCTTGCATGCAATATTGCAGCTAATAAGCAATGACTTACTGAATTTTGTTGTAGCCTAGAGAGTAGAGAACAACAATCACCAATGTCTGTTACCACTTCTTTTAAAATGGTGTTTAGTAAGAGTCAGTTGCCACAGTTTTTAGTCAGTGTCAGTTGCCACAGTTTTTAGTCAGTGTCAGTTGCCACAGTTTTTAGTCAGTGTCAGTTGCCACAGTTTTTAGTCATGTGTCCAAAAACTTGGGACGAGTCAGATTACTCAAGAAGCTGCATTCGTGTCAGGTGAAATTGTTCCATAATGCGTGCTCGACGGGAAAATTGCTCTCCAGCCACTCGCTCACAAGATTAAAAAAAAAATCTTTAAATTTTGTTATGCAGTAATTAACATTCTAATTGCTAAGTTGTCCGCCTTTCATGCCATTTTTTTATACTGGCATCCGGTGTGTTCTGTGGTCTGAAAAACCCACTACCTCCAATTTTCCACTAAAACCACAAAATGTTACAGATAAGGCTGCACCGATACCGACA
>JAHWFP010100435.1:12560-27746 GCA_023313725.1 Lithobius niger | reverse complement strand
AAAATGCAAGGCACCCGTGAAATTCCCGGTATCTAAGCGTTGCATGGCAAGCTGTTTAACTTAGAATATGCATGACATGCGGAAAATTTTATCCCGGTATCTAAGCGTTGTATCTACAAACTGTTTAACTTAGAAATAGCACGGCATCCGTAACATACGGTATCTAAGCGTTGCGAACGCAAGCTGTTTAACTTAGAAGTTGCGCGGCATCCGTAAAAATTTTCCCGAGAACCTAAGCGTTGCACGGCAACCTGTTTAACTTAGATTAATGCATGCTTCCGTAAAATCAGCGGTCACTAAGCGTTGCATAGCAAACTGTTTAACTTAGCATATGCCTGCTTACTTTAATTTTGAATATCTTGTTCAGAGCGATGTTGCATCGCTTATAAGGTGACTAGCACCGGAAGTCAAAAATAACTACATTTTTTTTTTCAATTAATGGGACGGATTCCGTCGGACTTCCATGTCACTGAGTGACGGTGTAACTACAGCATAGTTACCCTGGGCAAATCAATAATACGAGTTGGCCAGACTCCATCATTGATTTGCTAGGTTATAAGACTGCACTTACAACACTAAGTTCACATGCGGTTGTTGCCAACCAGGAAACATTAGCTTCCAGCATGCGGTAGATCTTTCAAGGTGTTCACTACGACCTGAATAAATGTGTGTAATCTGTTCCTTAAGGAACTTACATGTGAGGTACTTCGAACTTAGTGTAACCGTCAATTTGAAGTTACGTCTGGATTCCAGATCTTAAGCGTACCTCACCTCTAATCAAGTTGGATTCACATAGCGAATCATATTACGTAATTAACGTTAATTGCGCTGTACCATAGGTAGCAGCAGTGTGATTACACGTTAGCATTTTTACAATTTGTAAAAGGAATGTTTTCCCACATTACTAATTTTACCATGGGTAACAGGAATATTTTCCAAAGTAAGAAGCTTCACCATAGGTAATAGCAGTGCGATTTTTTTTTTTATGAATTAATAAGTTTTGCAATGAGCGACAGGAATGTTTTCCCAAGTTAACTGAGTTTTACAATGAGTAAGAGGAATGTTTTCCCAAGTTAACTGCGTTTTACAATGAGTAAAGGAATGTTTTCCAAGTCATAAGTTAATATGTATTTCCCCATTAACTTAAAAAATTCACAGTTTTGAGTTTGCATAGCAAATGTGACTAATTCATAAGTGTCGTGGCAAGGAGGGGTGGGGTGTATGATTTACACAGATGTTTTCACCACAAGGCTAAGAATCACTTATCTCCTTATTCATTAATCCTGGATCATGATGGAATGATCCCTGTTCTATGATTCAGCCTCTTTTCTCCAATTTTCTGCCCTCCTGACACTTTACCACAATTCACTGTATGTTGCACAATTTTTTCTCTGAAAATACATGAATTTTGGACTACATCAGTTATGTTACATTTACACATTTTTTTTTTCATTTTATCTGAAAGCATGTCACAGTTATTTACATTTTTGTATATGTTTTTGTGACCTTATACATGAATTAAATGATTTTATTTCATAGAATAATGTTTCAGAATTTTTCTTTTCTTGTTTTAAAAAAAATTCTGTATTTTCCCACTATAGGGTGAGTTTGCTAAATTTAGCATCTTGGGTGGGTAGCAACTGTTGCTATGGTCAAGGATGAGTCGTCCTGACCTATTTTGACCATCCCTTTCACTTGCTGATGCTTGCCCTTGAGCATAACACTCTCTCTGCTGAGGGAAGGGGGTGGGCAGTAACGAAAGTGGTCGGTGGGTTGAAAGGGTTGGGGGTACGGCTCTGGGCCATGCTGGCTTGATCTGACCTCAAAATGCGGCCTGGTCGAGGCCATGTAAACAATAGCTGATGGTCACTATATGAGCAGAGGGGGTGAGCTAGGTCCCTAGGAAAGGAGACGGCCCCCTTTTCGTGACGTCAAGCCTGAACTTTGCACCCATTGGTTTTGCCAATGTCCTTTTTTGGGTCACAATATTTTGGACCTGGGAAATTTCGGGGATTTTTCCCGCACACGAAGTTGTGTATTTCCACTCGACTGTTCTTTTCGTTTTCCGCTCCCCAAATTTGTCAGCATGGATCCCCCACAGAAGAAGCGGCGAACAGTGCCCAAAGAAGAACGGAGTGCGGTCGGCAATTTATCGCGGCACGTTAAGGACTTCTTGCGGGTTTTGTCGCTTAACCTGCTTCTATTTTCCGTATGCCTGGACCATTACCTTTACTGTGAAAGGGTTCCGTCATTATTTGACGAATGTCCGCATCGCTCCGTCGAAGAGGTGCCGTTTTTGCCGGTGTTGCCCGACGAGGACCCCTTAGACTATGTGCTCCGGTTATTCTTCTTGGAAGTAATTCTCGAGAACCCGGGGCAAAATGTTTTAGTTGGCGGCGCCCCTCCGGAGGAGTCCTCATTTGCGCAACAATTGCGGTTAAGTGCACACTTCCTCCAGTGCAGCCCTTTGACCGCCCGGCAGTGTCTACCGGCAGTGTTTAACGTATCCTCCGTTTCCTCGGGATACGGAAGAATTTTCCACCTTTTTCTGGCGGGCGGTAAATGCTGAAAACACTTTCTTCATGCAATTGAATTTGCACCGGGCAATAGCCCAATTTAACACCGCCGCCCGTCAGATGGGAGACGTGTCCGCAGCTGAAGGACGCTTGGACGATATTTCCGCAATGTTGCGGGACTATCTGCCGGAAGGTCTGCCGCCGCTCCCGGACCTTATCCGCATCGGACACGTACAAGATCCTGACGTCCCTCTCGTCTCCGATGCGGGAGCATCCGGCAGCGGTATACAACAGTGCCGTCGCCCTGGCCTTTGTCGAGACAACTGCCCTGTCTGTCATAACGGACAATATGGTAAGAAAAATTTTTCTCTTTTATTAATTTAATGAACCTACTAGCAGTCTTCATCATATGATGTTAAATTTAACTTTTATTCACATGTTGGTTAGTGAATATTACGTTTGATTCACTGGAAGTGGAATTGATAGTATCAAATTTGTTTATACAAAACATTTCCTGTTAAACAACTTCCAGAAGCTTATTTAAATCTTTATCGCAATAATATGCGATTTAAGCTTAATCATTGACTGAAATGAGTCTTAAAAAAAAATCTAATGCGATGTATGCATTCAAGAATACATTATTGCTTCTTGAGCAAGAAAATATGTCGTTTTCAACAAGTACTCTTTTTTTTTCCGAAAGTGTTTTAACTTTAATTTAATTCAATGGTTCTCAAAAGTAATACTGAGTTACTTTAAAATGCTTATTTTCAAGTTTACTTGGTATAGGTACTATGAATTGTAGGCCTTTAGGTAAGTTACATTTACATGAAATGGTATAAAATCAATTTCTATTTATTTATATGTTGCTTTATTAACAACGTGGTGCTAATTTATTTAAAGCACTAAAATAGGAATGTCTATGAACTGGTTTTAAAATGAATGAAACTGCAATTTTCGTTTCATGATCCATTTCCTTATGGATGTGCAAATGCAAATATTGCTTACTTATTAGTAATAATTTTAATTTTATAATTCATGTCCTTATGGATGTAAAGTTAAACTGTATAGCATAGCTATGAACAGTTCGTTCAACTTCCGTTTCATAATAGGTAGATAATTTTATGCCTTAAAATAATTAAAGTAGCATCTGCTTAGGACTTTCATCATTTTTTTTTTCTTTTTTCTTAAATTGAAGAAATGAATGGCCTTAAATGCTGTTTATATTTCTCTATTCGTGAAAGGGAATCCGTGCCGTGTGGTGTTGTCGTTATTTATTTGTATAATAACTTTACTGTGGCTAGGTAGTCCGAACTAAGTTTATGAAACTGGACTCCTATATAGCCTATTATTTATTTATGTGGCACCGTTTCCGATTCAAGAATAGCATACTATCTAGAATAACTAGAGTGTGAGTGAAGTGCAAGTTCTGAAAATATTCAGTGGGGGGGTGTTGGGGGGTGGGTGTTTAAAATCTTAATAAAATTTGTTTACCGTACAAGTTTGCATAGTACGTATAAGTTAAAATGATATAAACGTTAATTTTGAATGTCCGGTAACCATCCGGTAAATATTGGAAATGTATCTTTACGAAAACCTTGGTTTTGAATTTTTTTAGCCGCAATGAGCGCGGCAGCGCGAACTAAGCGCTAAAGTAGATTAGGCTCTCTGTGCGTAGGAAAATTAAATTTCCGCTGCGCGTTCGAACTCTAAATAATGATTTTAAGGAAAGGTAGTAACTTATAATCTTAAGAAATTTGATATTCTGTTCTCTTATTTTTTTTTTTTTTTTTTTTTTTTTGTATTAAGTATTAAAATCTGTTGACTGGGGGTGGGAGGGATGGGGGGTAGTATCACTCACGAAGTTGTCCTGCTGTTATAACAATTTATGTTATGAAGGAATATGTTCATGTTGTATTCAAATGCTTGAACATCCTATTCCCGTATACCATTTTACAGTTATTTCCCTCCATATTGTTCTTATGAACGTGAGAGAATTTAAAGTAACAGCACGTATCGCCATATGCGAAAATGTATACTTACATTGAACTAATTTACATGTCAATTTCACATGTATTCATAATTTTATGAATTAGATTTTAATCTTTGTCGTTCAATTTTCTTTATTAAGATGATCCAGAAAGTGACAGCGGCGACGTGTAACGTCGTTGCCGTTGCCGTGTCTCGGCTGCCCGCTACCTTGTAAGCGGCGTAGTCGAGCACGACGTTGCCCGCCCTGAATTCAGGGGTGTATTTATTGTATAAATTTATGTTTTATTATTATTTTTTCTATATTTTATTTGGTATGGTGAAGGGAATTGTCATGTTTTATATGATCATAGATCTCTGAAAGTTTTTCCAAAATTAAATTTCTTATTAATTTCTTAACTTTCTACATAAAATCTTAAATCTAGTCAAAATTAAATTTCCCTGTTCGTAATGTTTCTTACGCATTTTATCCTGACCGAATATTAAATTCATACTTCTTAAATCTGTGATCGTACAATATTATGTATGTATTAATTTTGATCCTTTTTATTTCAGGAATTACTTTGTATTTTGTACATAGTCAGTGTTCAATGTTTCATTTATATGTCTTGACTATTATATATATATTTTTTTTCTATTCATGTTGCATTGTTATTTGATTTATGTACCAGAATCCTGGTGTTGTCCATGTGTTGTACATATTTATTTTGATATCTACTTTTGTTTTGCAACATTTTTAATTTTAATGTTCGTAACCGTGATTTACCGTAAAGATTTAAGTTTACGTCAAAATTGTTTTCGGTTACTACTATTTCTTCTAATACAATTTTCTAGTCAAAATTACTAAATTCAATTTTCTTAAATTTCGACCATTTAAATAATTTCAATTTCCTGAATTTTTTCTGATAAATTTATTTCAAATTTTCTTTCTACTGTAACTTATGGTTACGACATGGTTGTGATTTTGCACTATTATTTTATGATTTTCCATGTCTTGTTGCAAATTCTGTAAATAATGCAATTCTTTTATTTCGTTTTTACGTTAATTATTTTCTGTGATTTGCTATGTTTTTGTAAATATTTTCTTGTTCATTTCGTCTTATTATGTCGTAAATATTTACTGTTTTTATGTTTTGTTTATACGTGTTAACGTATTTTTTTTTCGTATTTTAATGTTTGTACATATGTTTTTCGTATCTCATAAATTTCTTAAACAGTCTACGAGTTTCCGTCTCAAAAGTTATTTTACATTACATCCTGAAACACAATAGGCTTAGCTATTTTCATGTATTTATGCGATGTAAGCGTGTTCAGTATCATGCACTGTGAGAATCGAAACTGCGTAGGTAACTGGTCTAGCAATCATGCGTTGGTTTCGGAAAGGAACTTCCGTTTTTACTCACTAGGGTCCCCGCGTGCAGAGCGCGTGAACGCTCCTTCACGGTGACGCCATGTTTTCTTTGTTCACCGTTGGATTTGCAAAGAATTACTCATCCTCAACGTTTGCCTCTTCCAACTGCCGACGCAGCCTGATTTCTGGGGTAGTTGTACTGCTACGGGTATTATAACCATGCGTAGAACCAAGCATTCTTTGTTTATTTAGTTCGTAATCTATTTTACGGTATTTATTTTGTAAATAAGCGGCTGATTTTGGCTCAACGCGTTTGCGTTTCTTGGTTAGGCTCGTTTCTGAACCGCTAGCTGCATCGTCAGGCTCGGAAGGCGTAAACGTTGGTGGTTGAATTTCCGATAAATGGTCTGTCGGATCTTCCAAAAGTTTTGCTATGTACTGTTGTAATTTTATTTCAGCTTCCGTCAAGGTACCGTTGAGCTGTTCTGATAAATCCAAATCGGTAGGTCCGTTAAAAGGAACGGGTTGGTTATTTGTTCTTAGGAACCATGGTCTTAGATTGTTCACATGTGCGCGAACGACTTTTAATGGATCCAGAAAATGTACAATACGAACGATAACATCATTAACAAATTCCATTACTCTGAACGGTCCCGTCCATGCTCGTAATAATTTCTGAGAAATTTGTTTAATTGGTAAAAAGTCGCGCAATAATACGTAATCGTCGACCATATAACGGTACGGACGTGCTGTACGATCATAAAAGTTTTGCTGTCTCTTAACTGCTTTCCAAGTATGCGCTCGAGCGACTTCGAATGCTGCTTGTAGTCTACTCTCTAGACGTACTATAGTGTCATCACTATCATAGCAGATTCGTGGTGGTTCGAAAGCTAAAGCACTAGGCAATCTAAATTCTGAACCATGATGTAAGTAGTGTGAGCTAATTAGCGTGGTTGAATTAGGGCACGCATTTAGCGCTATAGTTACTAATTGTAAATATTCGCACCAATTTTCTGGACAACTTGCAGAAATTTTACGCAATACTGTCTCTATTCTCTTATTTGCGGCTTCTACTGTTCCTCCTACCCACGATGTGTTAGGAGTGAAATTTATCTGTTTAATATTGAACAAATTTGACAATCTTGCCACAATAGCGTTGTTTATCTCACTCCCGTTGTCTCCACGCAGTTGCACTGGTGCTCCAAATCTAGCTATGAGGTGAGAAAACAACTTATTAGCTATTGTTTCTGCTTTCTTATCGGGAATACCGACTGCAATTACATAACGACTGAAGTCGTCAATTAACGTCATTATGTAGACGTTCCCGTGAACGCTTTTATTCAAAGGTCCAACGAGATCCAAGCTCCATGAATGACCTGGTCTCTGTAGGGGTTGATAGGCTCTTAGCTTAGCCTTTAGTGGCTTGTTAGGTCTAACGTAAGCTTGACATATTTGACAAGTTTTAACGTAATGTGCAATATCGTCCATCATTTTAGGCCAATAGCAATATAGCTCTATTAATTCTCTAGTTTTTGTGGCTCCGCGATGTCCGGCGCCAGGTGTGGAATGATAATCCCGGATACAATATGTTCGTAGAGATTTTGGTATACACATCTGTGCTAGATTGTGCATACGACCTTTGTTTGGGTCAGCTAGTCGAATTCTGTATAGAATTCCGTCATAATCTTTATAAAAGATATTTCGCTTGTTATTAGCGTCGATCAGATCTTCCGACGACTGATCTTTTAGCCGATTAATTATTTGGCCTAAGAATGGATCGTTTCGTTGCTCCACCGCTAGGTGTTGTCGCGTCCAGTCAGGAAACTGACTGCCCAACACAGCGACTGGTATCTCTATACGAGATAGCGCGTCGGAAACCGCTAGAAGTCGGCCCGACTTGTGACGTAAGATGAATTCATATTCCCTGAGTTGAAGTAAGATTCTTTCTAATTTGGGGGGGAGGGTGGAGGCACAATAAAGATAGCAAATTGCTAAATGATCTGTTGTTAAAAAAAACAGCTTACCAAGTAAATAGCAGCGAAATGAATCTATACAATGTATAATTGCTAAAATTTCCCTTGTAGTGGTCGTTTCCTTCCGTTCCGCCTCAGTGAGGGTTCGGGAAGTGTAGGCTAACGGATAGTTTATACCTCCGTGATATTGACTTAAACAACCTCCGATCGCTACTCCACTGGCGTCTGTTTCAAGAAAAAAGGGTTTAGAAAAATCTGGGTGCTTAAGCGTTGCAGCCTTTATCATAGCTCGCTTAAGTTCTTGAAATGCTCTTTCTTCATCTTCGCCCCACAGAAATTTACAGTTTTTTCGTGTTAATCTAGACAAAATCTGTGACATTTCGGCGAATGAAGGAATGTGTCGCCTATAGAAATTTACCATACCTAAGAATGAACGAACTTGCTTAGGCGTCTTAGGCGTAGGATAATGTTGCATAGCCTTTGTTTTATCGCTATCGGGTTGTATCCCGTTTTCATCTAATACAAAACCTAGGAATTTAACCTTTTTGCGTGCAAATTCGCACTTTTCAACGCTGAGTTTCAGTCCTGAACGAGCGACTAGTTCTAGAGCTCGATTCACATGACTGATGTGAGTTTTAAGATCTGGACTACTCAGAAGACAATCGTCAAGATAGACGGTACAATAGGCTCCTAGCACGTCTGCAAATATTTGTTGTGCACAAAATTGAAAGTGCGCAGGCGCAGTTTTAAGACCCATTGGGAGCCGGTTGAAGAAATAGGTCTTAGAATTAGCAGAGAAGCACGTCTTAGGTTTAGCTGATTCTGCTAATTTAAGTTGATAAAATCCAAACTTAAAGTCTAAGCGTGTAAAATATTTAGCTCCGCTAAGGTGAGCCATGGTTTCTGTCACGGTTGGTATTGGAACACTTACACTTTCAACGACAGAATTCAAGCCGCGTAAGTCTACGACTACGCAGTAACCAGTTGGCCTTCTCTTTATCATTAGACAAGGAGACAACCATCCTGATTTTCCCTCTTGAATTATTCCTACTCTCTGCATTTCGTCAACATATTTATCCAATAATTCACGTTGGTGGAATGGAACTCGGTACATTTTAGAACTTACTGGTTGTGACTCGCCAGTATCTATAGAAACTTCGTACCCTTCATAACATCCTAAATCAAAATCGTTTTTAGAAAATGAATCTTGATGAATTTTAAGCATATCTAGGAATTCTCCCGTTTCTTCCTTGTTTAAATCTGGAAACGTGAATTTATGTTTCAAAATTTCCCATTCCGCATCGAGTTCTGCCTTAAATTTTGGCTTGGGAGCGTCAGTTAGGCTACTAACTGGCACCTCCGATGAGCTTTCACTCGGTTTGGATTGATTTTGAGAAGTCTCGATGGGACTTGAGTTTTGAGATACCTCGATGGGACTTGCGGTTTGAGATTTCTCAATGGGACTTGAGGTGGGCAAGTTTGAATTTGACGAGGCCAAAGAAGCGTCATCCTCGTACTCGATAATAGCAGTCGTGTACGTACCTAGGATAGAATTCGCCTTTAGTTCTACGTCAAATCCATTAAGATTTATACACATAACTGGAATAATACCTGTGGGAGTTGTGTTAACAAGACTGTGAGCAAGATGTACAGGAAATTCGCCGTTTTCAGGTTGGAATACTCCTGTCTGTATTTCTGGATACGGAAAATGTAAACTTCCCGTTATTCTACTCTCACAATTTGCTGGAATTATTTCGTCTCTTAACAAAGATACAGTAACATCTATTAAATGTTGTTTAGGGGTACAATTCCATATAGATTTAGGATTATCATCGGTTTCTGCATCTGTAGCTACGTTAAGTGTCGCTACGTAAATGTGATTGGGTTTATAAAATTCCCTGTTTAATATTTCCTTATTTTGGTTATAGGCTACATGAGCTAATGCTGGTGTAGATGACATTTGGAATTTTAAATCGCCTATAGTTAAGACGTTATCTGGGCAATTTAATGCTAATGAATCTGACTTATTTGACTTGAAATCGTATCCTAATAGTACTGAAATGTTACCAAATGAACCATCAGGAACGATAATAAACTCCTGATTTCTAGAAAATTCACACTTTTCTACAGTGGTTACTATTTTCCTATCAGTTTTAATCTGACGATTTCCGACCCCAACCAAATTGACTGGTGTGGTCATCGGAATTAAATGGCATTTAACTCTAAAATCATTAAGCATGCGTTGTGCTGCTGTGTTCGTGATTAACGAAAGTGAAGAACCTGTGTCTAATAAACAGATTTCTGGCCTATTACCAACGTCAAACACTAAGTGTGGACGTGAATATTTAACCTTAGTTTTATTTAAAACTATGTTCACTTGAACGTTATCAGCGTTAGGCGCTGTTTGCTCCGAGTCGAGCGATGCTTCTCGTTGCTGCTCCGACTCGAGGCTAGTATCAACCTCTGACGCTAGATGGTGCAGCTTGTACCACCTGTTGCCTGGTTGAGCGGAAATGCTCGTGAGCAAGTTTCCTCGCTCTCCCAACGATGAGTGTTTCACTGGTGACGCATTTGGGTCGGCAACATTCTTGCTGTCCCAAAACGTTAAGCAGATTGTAGGCTCAAACGTTCCTACAACTGTTGGAATTCTAATTTTCCAATTTTTCTGCGTTGTTGGTGAAATACCAATAGATGTGCCCGAAGGCATGTTAACTCCGTCTTTATAAAATGTATCATCCGTATGTTTAAACTGAACTGTGCGTTCGTGGCCTAATAAAGCAATAACTATCGGCTTTTTAGTATCAACTGTGTTTAATTCAGAATGAAAATTTGTAGAATCTAAACCATCTTCGAATAGAGTTACCACTACTGAATCACAAGTTAAACCATATTTAACGTTAACTGTGTTTAAAGCATTTGTAAATTCATTTACGAGATTTTTGTTACTCTCTATAGCCCTTGCTACATATTTTGATGGGATTTTGCCAAAATATGATGCTAAACGTGGTAGTGCTAGCGTGCGATCTGGCAAAGCAAGTTTTTGCTGGTGCCATTCGACGTTTGAATACAAATCTAGCATTAATTTATTTGCAACTTCTTCTGAAAATAATGAAACGCATTTTACGTTTAAAGAATGAGTATTATTTATCTCATTTGTTTGATTAACAGGAGTTTGAGCTTGAACTGAGCTGACGTGTGGATTTTGATCGTCATTACTGCTCTGTTCAGACTGATTTAAATTTAGTTCTGAATCCCTGTTCATATTCAGACTACTAGCTCGTTTTTTGAATTGCAACTACTTTGACATGAGTCATTGGGCTCATTTACGTCTGTAGCGTGTTGTGGAACACGGTTTTGGCTGTTGTTATTTTGCCGTTGCTGATTTTGGTTCTGATTTTGATTTTGATTTCTATTTTGGTTCCTCCCGTAATTATTATTATTACCGGAATCCTGATATTGTTGCCCATTATTGTAACCATTGTTACCGTTATTGCTAGCGTTAGTTTGGAATGCATATGGGTTATTTTTTCTGTTGAACTGAATAGAATCCCTATTTTCAAAACCAGAAAAATAATTTCCGCGTTTACCACGGTTATTTCCCCTGTAACGGTTACCTCCGCGACCGTTTCTGTTGCTAAATTTATTTGTTGGAAATCCTCCTTCCTGTTTAAATTTGTTCCAACGTTGTCGTACTGTATGTAAGTTTTCGTCTCTTGTACGACATTCTCGTTTTATATGCCCTGGGGCTGAACAACGATGGCAGATTTTACCTTGATTTACGTTAGTGTTAACTGCGCTAACTTTAGCTTCAACATTTTTAGGTTTAGCATTGCTAAGCTTAGTTATGCCTTTCTCTAAAGAATTCATTTTATCTAGCATTGTGCCAAAAGCTAAATTGTTAACTTCCGCATTAGAAAGTTGTTTAGTGCTTGATTTATCTGGGTTACGATCATTTTCATCGCCTTGATATCCAGCTAAAACTGAACGTTTATAAATGGCTGAATTATACGTATCCCTGAACGTAGTATGCATTTGCGATGTTACATGAGTTTCAATTTCTCGTGGCATGGCGTGTAAAAATACTGAACGCATACCATCATCTTTAGCTAGCTGTTTAAAAGCTCGCTGTGCGTCCGAATCGGAAGGTTTGACTCTCCAAAGTTGTGAAGCCATTTTCTCTAGCCTGGCAGCGAAAAGTTCGATAGTTTCTCCCTGCTTGAGTCGCGCCGTGTGGAACGACGTAGGTGTGACGATTTCACCTCCGCAACCAAATCTATCGACTAAAATTTCTTTAAAGCTGTCCCAATTTCGGGAAGTGGCTATATGCGGATTCATGGCTAAATAAATTGCAACTGGACCTGTACATTTACTACATGCAGCTGAAATTAGTTCGGAATCTTGTAGTGAAGGATCTAATGTTCGCAAATTTTCGACCATTAATGCAAAAGCGAAAATGTCTAATGAGTCATCCCCTGCAAAAGGAAGGATAGCCTTCTTGGCTGCTCGTAATTCGGCCCAAAGTCTAGATTTAGTTTGTGAATCTCTAGTTTGAATAGTTTTTAACACTTCTAAATGATTATCAGTTACTGCCTTAAGATTATCACTGTTTGATTGCAAACATACTGCTAAAGTATGATCTAAAATCTTTTGAAGACGTGAATCATCTATTGAATCACCCTGTCGTCCGCTACTATGATTAGGGGTTAAATTTAGTGGAGTTTGATTTCCATCTGAAATTCGGGAATTTATTACTACATTAGGAGTAATAGGAACATGGGAATGATTCGGCATTTGCGAATTTATAGGCACTTGAATATTAAGCGGCGTTTGAGCGCTTGTTTGCATTTGTAAGGTAGGCATAGTTGGTGTTAAGTTTGGTGTTACCTGATTATGCTGTGGCGTTACTAAATTTAACGGCACTGTTTGGGTTAACGGCGTAGTTTGATTTAACGGTACACTATGATTTAGTGAAACATTTTCATTTAGTGGCAAATTTTGGCTGAATTGCGTATTTTGGTTAGCGTACACCTGATTATTTGGTGGCGCTTGATTATTTAATTGTACCTGAGTACTAAGTGGTACTTGGGAATTTAAAGGTACTTGATTTGCACGTTTACTACGTGGCGATCTAGATCTAGTTCGATCTTTAGTTTTACCCTTATTTTGAGCTGAGCGATTAGCTGAGCGAGATTGAACTCGTTTGGGAGGAGGCAAATTTACTGCATCATCGATCTCGTCGACGGTGTCAGAATACTCTGATTCTGTATCCGATTCATTTTGAGTAGTATTGGTATTGTCTAAATTATTAGTACTGACTGAAGCGTCTGTGAATTCCACAAAATCTTGGCGATTTACTGGCCTTCTAATTTGTCTGCCTCTCGAAGAGACTTGAACTGTGCCTCTAGCACGATTACTTCTAGTTCTAGGCATTATTTAACTAGATTTTGCTAGATTTAACTTTTAAGCAAATATTTAAGCTTAAAGTGGAATTAAACTTAATTTGTAGCACAAGTCTTAAGTTTTAAGCACTTTGAAAATTTTGTAAAATTTTCTACAAATTTGCACCAAAATGATGATTTTTCCCTTTAAAATGGAAATTAAGGAAATTTTCCCAAATTTTAACACGTGAAGTCGGCAATAATTTGACGGTGGTTATTTTAAGACCAATCACGATCGATTTCACACAAATTTAGCACTGTAGTGACTAATAAACCAAATGCATTGAACTAAATTTAGGCCTATAAGTTTAACCCAAATTTAACCAAAATTTCCTCTTATTGTGGAAAATTCAAAGCAAATACACTTTAAATGCACACAAGATAATACACTTGAACATATTTCATAGCATTGAACATGTCAATCGACCATTTCCATAAACAATTGCAAGATACAAGCAAAATCAACAATGTTATTTTTTCAACAAAGCTTAACCAGTGCTATTTTCTTAAATAGGCTACCAAATTTTCCCCTACTTTTGACTGTTAAAATTCTGTTTACAAGCAAACCAACTACCGTTGTTGACTATTGGGATAAAAAAAATCAGACCCGGATTTTAACGCTAAATTTCAGCTTTTTAAGGACTGTAAGTGCGGAAAATGGCAATATTTTCTATAAAATACAACTGAATGCTCTTAAATTATTAGTATTATTTTTTCTTTTTCGGGCTCGTTGTGAGAATCGAATCCCACTTATGACTCCATTGTAATGTTCTATTCCAGTGACCATTTGACTAGAATAAACATTATCGTTCAGGATGGCATAAGGGCAAACAATTGTAATAAACACTAATCAAGTATAAAATAGGTAGGCTGAATAATAAGCAAACATCCAATTATACTGGGCCTTTAATCAACACTCCGCTGTACACAATATTGACCCCACATATGGTCAATTAAATCAGTGACAGATTATTATGATTTAATTGTATGATTACAAATGAATTGACATGAGTTTAACGAATGGCATTACGGATTAAGTCGAGCGGTAAACCTAATCATTATTATTAGGGGTTAATTTAGTAGCGTACGGATTGGTACTAGTTAAGCATAAACACAATTAGCTATCGCTAATCAATCGGAATACTTAGCTCATTAATTGAGGCTTGAGTGCGGCCATGGGCCCACGGGTCGGCTGAGCGGCGAAGCCCCGTCGCTAGCTCGGCACGGAAATCTGCCTGGCGTACTTCGGGATTGCGGCCTTCGGAATTTGACTGGCGTGAACTAGTTAGCGTCTGGTAAGCTGCTGGTGATCGGATGATATCACGCATTCCGAGGTTCAGCTTAAATACTGTGGCGTTATCGGCCATGATCAATCCATTGTAGTATTGATTTATTATTGAAATGCTAAATATAGTAACATTTGGACAGCTTGGGCCCTTATCGTCAATTGGGACCTCTCCGCCTGTCAATCATTCTATTGTTGCGTTCGGGTTCATTAATTGTTCCCCGTACGCGGTACTTTGAAGGTATATGCCGCCATCCCGTGTGGGAGGGACTTATTGTCATTCCACGTAGTGATCGATCATGAGCGACGATCTTATCGTAATTAAATCTAGTTCTAGAAAGTCATTTAGCTTCTACGAAACTGTCGTAAATAATGTCAGCTGGTAATGCCATCTTTTAAACTCTAACAATAGGTGTAATTACACTTGTTCAGTTTCAAATGATCTTGCCGCCTCTCGGTCGTCTTTGAAGAAGGACTCCCAATTATAATTGCTATCTGGAGTCGTTTTGATCTATCCGAATAAATATTCGGCTCATGCATTTAATAAATGTATGATATTATGCAGTTATGCATTTAATTAATTAATTGTATTGTTTCTGTTATGAATATTAATTAAGCCATTAATTATTTCCCTACA
>JAHWFP010100435.1:0-12460 GCA_023313725.1 Lithobius niger | reverse complement strand
TTAAGCCATTAATTATTTCCCTACAGTTTCTCAATAACGATTTTGCCTGCAGTTTTAATTTTTCAACTTTTTTGTTTCTTTGATAAACTGGCTCCAACTTCTTAAATCACGTGAGAGCCAAACTACAAAATAATTCTAGTACTAGCTACTCCCACCTTAAGTCTAATTGGACACCATGTTACGTTGTCGCACTGCTTGTACCCGTTTGTTTGTTTCAGTTGGGACCCAGAGGTTGATTGCCCGTAGTTTTCCGTGAACAATACATGTCGTAATATTTCGTTTGTACAATGAATGAAAACTCTCACCCTTTCTCATTGTACCGTGCAAAGAATGAACATGGTCACTTTTTCGCTGATGCCACGAAAAGAACGATTAAATCACGTGAGAGCCAAACTACAAAATAATTCTAGTACTAGCTACTCCCACCTTAAGGCTAATTGGACACCATGTTACGTTGTCGCACTGCTTGTACCCGTTTGTTTGTTTCAGTTGGGACCCAGAGGTTGATTGCCCGTAGTTTTCCGTGAACAATACATGTCGTAATATTTCGTTTGTACAAAGAATGAAAACTCTCACCCTTTCTCATTGTACCGTGCAAAGAATGAACATGGTCACTTTTTCGCTGATGCCACGAAAAGAACGAATATGCTTGGCCTACCTCATTAACTTACTGGGTTTGGTTTGTCACTACGAATGCCTTTCTTAGTTACTGACCGACGCCTGTAATCCGGCCAATTTAAACGAAAAATGTTTGTGGAGGATGCATATTGTTGTAGAAGAATTCACTACATTACGTCGTACAATTTTTCGTTCCTTTACAAATGCTTTATATAATTAAAACTAGACTAAAGTGGTTGAAATTCGAATCCAATTTTCTTTGGGCTTTTCTAGACCCAATATTTCGTATGTAACTGGCAATACTACTTTCTGGAGCACCCCTTCATCGCTTAACCGTGCTCCTAGAAGTATTGCCATAGATTAGAAAGTTTAGTTAGATATAGCATCTCACTTCTAGGCAAAAAGCATTAGCATAGGTATTAGTAGCTGCAACTACCGGAGTCCTGCGTAGGACTGGAAGAAGTGAGATGCTATACGTATCTAGTTGACTTTGTATTTGTAATCTAGGGTTTTACAGGCAGAACAAAGGCAGAACAGGGTTTTACAGGCAGAACAGCATGAGTGTGCTGTGGTCAACCCGCGCCATGACAACCTCAAGCATGGTTTCCTTCACATCAGTTAATTCCAAATCCTCCTGATCATTCCCACTTCCTCCTCTCTTCACCCCCCCCCCCAACCTCTCAGGATTATCACCGTTTTCTTGTAGGGAGAATGAATCCCATTTTGTGGTGTCGCACGGCTCGCACCTGCTGACCTTCACTCATACTGAACGGTGCTGGCAACAATTCGGAACGTTGCCAAGCCGCCAAGGATTACGACAGTTTGGTACGGCACGCTAAAATTCAAAAATTGGTGAGCCACGTTGGTAAGCTTTTGAAATCATCTTCCATGCACTTCTGACCTAACCAGAGGGAACACAGAGCGCGCTCCTTCTTCCTCGTGTGACATTTTTGTCTGATGCTTTGTTGTGCCGTTACGAAAAGGCCTTTACATTTTTACACAATTCATTGCCACTCCGTCTGTAACAATGAAGTGTAAAATGTTAGCGACACGATTTGTTTTAAACGGTAAACGGGTATTGTTACCGAGCAAGGCAGTCTTGACATTGTTATATAAGGCAGTCATCGTATTGTTGATGTATGTTAAACTTTTTCCTGCTCCTGTTAGCAATCTTCTCGCTCACTACCTATAAATTTTAATTTTTATTCTCAAATGCTTTTACCCCTCAAGAGATTTAATTAGCCAATCCCCAACTCGCTAATCTGAAGTGCGGGCCTGCACATCCTAAGTACGAGTGCCAAACGTGCTTTTCAGTCATCTTTTATTCTCTGGCGCTCGCCCTCCAAAGAGAATCTCCAAAAAGAATCTCGTCCAATTAGGAAGGAGTGGTCGATCTTCTGAATAACCAGAATTTCTTCACGAGGATCCTCAGCAAAATCATTGGCCTCCTGGATGCAATTGCAGACATTGTACCTTATGGCAGATGGAAAGTTCGCCCCTACACTAGTACGGGAAGACTTGCTGGAAACCAGGACCCAGCCCATATCAGGAAAGGATATGAATCCCTCCGATTTCACAGCAGCAGAAGTCTTGTGGGGAGAGCAACCGCATGAACAATGCTTCAGGGGTACGCATTGAGGAAGAGCCACTCTGTAACGAGATGCTCATCACGGATGCCACCATTATTGGATTAGGTGCCCACAGCAGCACGTCGGCTGTTGCTGGTGTTTGGTATCAACAAGAAAGCAAGCTTCATATCAATGCCCTGGAGCTTCATGCAACCTCCCTGGCCATTCATCACTTTCAATACCACCTGAAGGAGAAGATTATTAAACTACACAGCAACAACATTACTGCTGTCTGTTGTCTACTTGAACATGGGACGAGGCGTGGATTCAAAAAATCTTTCCATCTCCAAGCAGTCCAAATACATGTTTGCCATTGAGCTAGATATCAAGTTAGCATTGCTTCATATCCCCAGGAACTGGAAAGTGTTGGCAAATCAACTGTTCCTACAACAGAGTGAACCCTGAATGTGGCAGTGTTAAGAGGATCTTCGCCCTCTGGGGGACTCGTACGACCGGCTCTTCACCACAAGCTCCAACCATCGACTTTCGAACTAGGAGTCCCTTCCTGGAGTCCCTTCTTGGATAACTTCCTTCCTTATATTCTTCTACCACATCTTGGAGAATCTCACAAAGACTGAAGGAACATACAGCCTTGTCTCCTTGAATTGGCCAGCTCAACCGTAGTTAGTCCCCTGCTGGAACTCTGATAGACTACACCAGAACGTTGCTCATTGGAGAGAATCTGTTCATCTAGGCACCTGGCTGCTGTCCTCCAGCACCTTCAAGAAGATGGCCTTTTGGAGAAAGTTGCCAATCTCATTGTATCCCATCTCCGAGGGACAACACACCCGATCTACGAAGGCAAGTGGCTTCGGTGGCATCGTTTGAGCTGTGGAAACCAGACTGATCCCCTGGCTTCATCTTTAGTACCAATTCACGGAATTCCTCAGACACCTTTTCTAGGATGAAATTTTCCCCAGTCAATGTTTTTCGCCATCAACACCATACTTAAAAGTGGCTGGACACACTTCCGTCATCGAAGACTTCACGATTACCAGTCTCATTAAAGCTGTCGGCATTGAAAGACCTGTCACAACAAAGCTGTTTCCACAGTGGAATCTTCCCTTGGTGCTAAGAAAGTCTCAAAGACCCTTATGAACCATTGGTAAGTGCATCATTGGAACTTCTCACCAGAAATAGTCTTCCTTCTTGCCCTAGCTTTGGAAAAATGCTGTAGTGAGCTCCTGGCCCTGAATATGGAAGAAGCGTATATACATTTTGGACCAAACTACAACTCTTACCTCGAGCATCATTCCAAGCTAAAACTCTGCTGCTACCATTGAAGCTTCAAGACCTTTCTCAAGGTTCTAGCGCTTGGGACCCTAGCAAGGGATGAAGAAGAAAGACTACAATGCCCTGTAAGGTCTTTGCACTTCAGCCTAGATGCCACGAGATTCGAAGTGGAGAAAGTGCCGGATGAACCTCTTCCTTCGCTACTGATCCAGCACAGGACAACACTCCAGCCACGTGCGACTCCCGTGCCATTAATATTAGATTCACCTATGAAAATGCTGACGAGTTTACAACAATATCAAGAAAACTGCCCACGAGGTTCGAGCCCTTTCCACCTCTTAGGCTGCTAAATACCTGCGAGACATGTCCACCCAAACAATGCTAGTCTACCCTCGTACCAATCTTCATATACCAGACGATCCAAGGCAACCGCACGGAAACCACCAACTAATCCAGGTGGCGACGGCAGCAAATGCCCACCATCCAGTTTGTTGGTGGTTTCAAACATGCAAAATTTTAAATGGGGAGGTATTACGGGATAACAATTGAGATTTACCATCCTCCAGCCGGAATTGGTAAATCTGTTTTTATTCCCTAGAGTAACCTATCCAATTACCCAATTTGTCTCCTTCATAACCATACACTAAGACAATTAAGTAGACTGCCATGTTGCGTAAGACAAAAATTGGGTAGGTATTCTAGGCATAAAAAAAGATTTTGCATGAAGTACAGTCACAAGGCTCAATTCACCTACCGTTACTATAAATTCATTTTAAAATGTGGCAGCTAAGAGATATTGTGCCGTGCATCCTAGGCTGAATTTCAATTTCCACTCTTAATCGTAGGAACTTGGTTCACCATAGCCTTCGTTCAAGCGGTTGTGCGTTAACTGCAGGGAAAACGGATAAAAGTGCGAGCGACGCACAGAGTTAATACAATCTGTCATGGTAGGCTGTAGCCTAACCCCAACCCATTAAGCACGTTTTAAGACCTCATTCTACAGCAGTTATGGACAAGAAGTAAATCGCTTTGTGTTTATATTCGGAATCTCTTGGTCTCATTGTCTCTGCATATTAAATTGGGGGAAAGAAGTCTTTTTTCAATTTCACTCAGTCATTGTTTAACTCTTGCTCATAATTAATTAAGGTGCATTTTTTCTCCTCCGCAGAATGGACTACTTTTAGGCGTTTATGAGCAGGCTATTACTGATGGAAAGAAAAAAGAAATTACAATGGTTATGACTTCAGCAGCTAAAAACTATGTCTCCACTTCTAAGATGGATTTAAAGGGATTTCTTGATGTGTAAGCATTACAATAATTTTTTTCTACTATAAGCAAGGGTAATATGGATTTTACCCTTGCTATAAGTGATGTGTGTGGTCCAAAGCGGAGCCAATGAGTTTCCCGTTATTTTTTTCTGCATTTACGATGACTTTGACCCCTTCGTTCGATTCACTGCTATGCCTTATTTGTGGAATTTTGTAAGGCAAAAAAACTGCATAGGGGACTTCACGGATTTTGACTGTTAAATCAGTACATTGGGCAAGGGGTTTCAAGGCGTTTTATTCATCCAGTAAATTGGGCAAGGGGTTTCAAGGCGTTTTATTCATTCAGTAAACTGGGCAAGGGGTTTCAAGGCTTTTTATTCATAAATCTGTCAAATGGGGCAACGGGTATTTAGGATTTTAATTGGTAAATCAGTAAAATTGGGAAAGGGGTTTCAAGAATTTTGATCATAAACCTGTAAAATTAAGCAAGGGTATCGAGGATTATGATTCTTAAATTGGTAAAACTGGGAAATGGGTTTCGGTGATTTTGATAAATTGGTAAAATTGGCCAAGGGGTTTCAAGGGTTTTGATTTGTCAATCGGGAAAATTTGGAAAGGGCTTTTGGAGATTTTGACTCGGTAAATTGGTAAAATTGGGAAAGGGTTAAATGATTTTGATTCATAAATCAAATTGGGAAAGTGGTTTTGGTGATTTTGATTCACAAATCGGTAAAACTGGGCAAGGGGTTTTTAAGGATTTTGATTCTTGGATATCAAAACCAATCGGATGTCGTCAATCTCACTTGTTATTCAGGGATATTAGGATATTAATTAATGCACAACTGAAGAACTACAACTGAAAGCATGCAAGTCTTTCAGTTAATAGTTAAACACAATTGACAAATTCATCCTATACGCCAACCGTAAAACGTCACCAAGGCAGAATCGATTTTCAGCTTAACCCCATAGCCACTACAGAAAAATGGCTACGAGACAGAACCGTGCACCCCCGAAACTGTCTAAAGGTCCCAGAGGTTTTGGGGACAAAAGCGATAGTATGGTCCCAAAGGTTTTGGTATAATAGCGACCCAATGGTCTTGAAACGTTTTTAAGGACAAATGCAACACTGCAGTTCTGGTAAACACAAGCAACCCCAAGGTCCACAAATCAAAGGAATGTGTCCCTAAGCCCTTAGTTTTGACAACTAACGATATTCCTCAGGTTCCTAAAAGCAACAAATTAAACGACGTGTTAAAGCTTTTTGCCCAATATCTTAAATCCTTTGGAACAACTGTAAAGGTTTTCACCATTTTTCACATTTCGAAAGTCTTTCCCCACTGTCGCATCATTACCACTCAAAGGTTTATTCAACTTTGTCATCTGTTCCTTCACCTCCCACCCACCCACCCACCTAAATCTTGAATTGCTGGACCTGTTGATATCAAATTATAGATAGTTACGCAATCGTTGATTTTAGTCAACTTGCTTAAACTTGCTTAACGTGTCTACCGTATGTTTGCAAGTGTATACACCTACTTGTTTATTTTTTCGAATTAAGAAAACGTTGCCATTTGGTTTTAATCGATATTTTTTATTATTATTTGTATGTAGATCTGGACCAACCCTTGGACTTGGTGAATCGAGAATCTACTACGGTATTGACTCGGTATGTAGTCCCCCCGCCCCTTCAATCCACTTTCCTACTAAAACCTGAAAGTTAAGAAATATTTAAGTTCAAATAAGGTGACTCAAACATGACTTGTGATGATAGATCTCTTTGCAAATACTCTATAAAGTACAAAAAAAAAAATTACAGGCCTCGTAAATCACAAAAATGTAGGTTTAAATAAAATATGTAGGTTTATAAAGGCTATTTACCAGCAAACATGTATGCTTTTATAGGCTTCATTTCCCGTTTAAGTCAAAGTTACGCATAGGTACTTGTGAGTGTTTTCAGAATTAATTTTTGCTTTTGTTCGTTTCCGTGAGGAATAAGCGGTTAATCGGCAATAATTGGTCGTTAGCGATAAACTGGCAGCCCAATGTTGAGGGACATGCTCATGATTTTTTCCAAACCCCAGGGGCATTGGACTGCCCCGTTTCGAGCAACCAGTAATAGTTACTAGTTAATTAACCGTATATAACGACTATACTTTATATATTTTTGTAGGTTCGCTGTTTTTTCAACAGTGTAAATGAAGGTAGGACTTTTCGTCTCCACGTTCTTCGTTCCCGGACTGTTCGTCACCCAAAATACATGCCTCCATAATGAAACGCTTTATGCCATATGAAACGTTTACGATAATGCAGGAACCCAGACACTAAGTTTCTTAACTAGTGGTTATCTTAACTAGTATGTATCTTAACTGGTGCCGATTGAATCCATGTCCATTGCTGTTTTAGCTACCACTTTATTTAGGCAATTCCTAATGCCATGATTGTATTTAACTGTTGCCTATCTTAATCGGCGCCGATTGAAGCATGCCCGTGGTTGTTTTAGTTACCACTGTTTTATCGGAATGTACCATTAGAATGGTAAAAGATTTGTTTGCTTCTCCTTTGTTTTAGAACTACGGTTGTGTCGCACTGGTTGGCCTCGGATCGGATACTGCTAAAGTCAGTGAAACTGAAGATATCGATGAGGCGAAGGAAAACATTCGGCATGCAGTAGCAGGTAAAAAAAATTACAACAAAACTATTGTGATAAGCGAAACACTCACTCCACACTATTTCCACACTGGCTCTGCTATTGGCATCTCGGCAGAATTCTTTTTTAAATTTCTGATGTCTGAAATTTTACCCGTGAAGCTCGTCCCCCTGCCTGGTGAATTCTAGTCCAAGGCAACTATTTTTAACCTATAACGACATGATCGCTACAAAAAAATTCAGCACAGAAATAGATGGTAAAAGAAAATTTTATAGTTTTGCGTTTTACTACAAATGTTGATTCTTTTTTGTTATTTTCTACCTCCTTAAGTCTAAACTTGTTTTATTTTATGAACTCGTGCGTCACATGCCCTTCTACACACATCATTTTATGATCTTAATTTTTCTGTACACATTTTTTTATCGTGTTCTACGGTGTTATATTTTTTATTAATATCTTTCATGTTTTTATGAATACTTTATTTTGTGAACTCATTCTTCATGTGCTTTATCTTTTATGTGTTATTTTGTGATCTCATTCTGCTACATGCTTTTATTTTATCTCATCCTTCCTTTGCTTAATTTTATGAACTCGTTCTTGTATGTGCTTTCAGTGTAAAAAGGCAATGAAACTGTTGAAAACCAATACGTTGACAGGTTGGGGAAAGTCGATGATAAACACTTAGGTTATGTGGTTAACGTGTTGGTTTTCAAGTGATGGGTATTCAGTGTAAAAGACAAAAGGAAGTAGGTTCAAGAAAAATCTGTAATAAAACTGCGTTAGGTTACATGGTAAACATATGTTGGTTTTCAAGTGATGGTTTGATCTTGTCTGTCTTCCGGGTATTCCCACATTTCGTTGTAAAAAGCAATGGAAATTGGTTTAGGAAAGTCTATAACGTGGTTACGTGGTTAACTTGTTAGTTTTCAAGTGATGGTTTGATCTCCTCTTTGGTACTCCCACATCTATCTGTATAATACTGTTGGGTGGCACTTAACCAAATTCTCATGCACTACAATGAAAGAGGGCGAGCAACCTACAATGTGTGTAACAATCAGTAACAAAGGAACTACTGCTTCCATAGGGCTATTACAGCAGAGTTGGGAGTTGAATAGTTTCAATGATGTACCCTGTAACAATGAGCAAGAGGGCGAGCAGGTTCATTCTTGCCACGGTAGCAAAGAAAACAAGCAGCGCCCGAAAATGTGAAAGGTTGTGCCCTGTAACAATCGGTCACAAACGAAATATTGGTTCAATTATGCTAGCTCTTAGAGCCGACTTGCAGAGCTTCAGAGTTGGTTGAGTAACAATCACTGCACGCATGATCGTTGTTGGGTTTATCGCGCTTGGTATCAGAAGGTAGAATTCGGCAACATAATAGTGGCGTCCTCCATAAAAAAAATTAATTTACTTCCCTAAGAAAACAAAACAGCAGGGGTTCAAACGGAGGGGCAGCAGGTATGGGGGGGATATTCGGACCACACAATTGGGGAATACGGGGGGGGAAGGGGTGACCAGGGAGGTGGTGCATGGGGAGGGCAATCTGACCATGCAGTGGGAGAATGTGAAGGAGGGGGCCAGGACGATGTGGGCGGGGGGACGTTGGAACCATTTTCATTTCATGCCGCCCAGTAAAGTTTTTCGCTTAGGTACTGGCCGGGGGTACGGCTAGTTTCAGTGTAAAAGGCAATGAAATAGATTTGGGAAAAGTCTGTAAACTGCATTAGATTAGGTGGTTAACGTGTTGGTTTTCAAGTGATGGTTTGATTCCCACATTTCAGTATAAAAGGTAATGAAGATAGGTTTGTCAAAAGTCTGTAATAAACTGTGTTAGCTTACGGTGAATGTGTTGGTTTTCCACTGATTTGACCTCATCGGGTATTCTCATATTTCGGTGTAAAAGGCAGTAATAAAGTACGTTAGAAAGAAAGGTTACTCTTCATAACACTGAGTGTTAAAAATGGTCCTCCCACTAGATGCTAACTACCGCAGGCCTTGAGGATTATCACAATCCTACAGTTTTTATTCATTCTTTCTTTTGGTGATTTTTTAAGTTCCTTCAGTGAATCAATCCTAACAGTATGACAACCGCACCCATTTGTTTAGGTGGGAGTTGGTGGTTTTTTGGTAACGTCTGTGCACATTCACCAGTTATTAGATTTTAAATTTGCAACTAAATTGGTGTTCATTAACACAGTTCATTGCCATCAGTCATGGCACTAAAGACACTGGATTTAATATCTTTGTAGAAGGAGCTCGTCGGTTGCGAGATCTTGGATGTACAAAAATAGATGTGGATCCGTGCAGTGATGCAGAAGGTTAGTAACGCACCTGAGTAAGTAAGGACTTTCTGTATTTTTTACTAATTCGAATTCTTAAACCTAGGAATGAACCCAGAAATGACGATGCATGTACATGGTTCAGTGATGGAAGAAATTCTTGGGGGATGAGACGGCAGCATCCAAAAATGAGGCCGAAATGCAATTTCCGTCCGTTTCGACTTAATTGTGTTGACCACGATTCGATGTAATCTCCATCCGTTTAAACTCAATTTTGGATTGTGTTGCCTGATTCAATGTAATTTCTGTCTTTCTTAATTTTTGATTGTTGCCTGATTCAATGTAATTTCCGTCAGTTTAAGCTCAATTTGGATTGTGTGCCCCGATCCAAAATCAGTTATCCTCTTCGTAAAAGCCTTAATTGCATCTTCCATTGTCGTAATCGTTTACTTTTTGCACACGAAAAGTCGTGGTCACTGATAAGGTCATAGTGATCAGGACTTCCAGCAGGACCGAAAAGACTGCTGTACTAGTAAAGTTTTAGAATTCTCGTCTGGAAGGGTTTGAGGCAAAGTCGGGGCTCATTCCCAACTTTTACGCTTGTGTGGAAAGAGATTATTATTAGATTCCTGAATTTTACAGGGTTCAGACAATTTTTAATTATAAATTTCTGACATTTCCAGGTTTTCCTGGTGCGTCCAATAGCAATTTCCAGGTGTTTAGAGATGTTTACACAGGAAGTGAGGCAGTAGCTAATGATTTTGTTATATGTAAAAAAATAATCTAACATCCCAGAAAATAGCTGACAGGACTAAACGTATTATCACAGATGTTGGTACTAGCCAAATTAGGTTTGTTGACGTTATATCTAAGATGCTTGAACATATTAAAGCACAAATTAAAATATTTGCTACTGGCCTAGGATTTTGTTTCTGATCTGCTAATTCATTGGAAGTTAATAGAACAGACACAAACGCATTTTTTCAAATTTCCCTGTCTTTTCCCTGATTTTCAAAAAAATTTCTCGTTTTCCCTGAAATTTCCTGCAGTTTTGGCTCCATTTTAATTTTTCCTGAGAGTTTCAGGTTCTCCAAGTTTTGTCTGAACCCTGTTTTAGGAGATGGAGTGGGAATTAAAAATCGTAACCTAGGATTCCTTAATTTTAGGAGATGGTGTGGGAATTAAAAATAACCTATCGTGTGTTTACAGCTGCAGGAGAGGGTGCATCATTAGGATTGTTTTATTTTGATGAACTGAAAAACGAAGAATCGAAAAAGAAAAAAGTGGATCTTAAAATGTACAATTTTGGGGGAAGGTAAGTTGTGTCGTCATGCATGGATTGTTTAAGACCGAGAATATACCTTCATAAGTTTATAACGGCCATTAACCAATAGGAAGCCAAAAAAAGGCAGCCACCAGCCAATCACGCCTCCTTAACACCGGTTAAACGACCACACGGTATTTTATCAGATTAAACCGTCAGCGTCATCCCTCCATCTTGAATTAACGTTCGACTCGTCTAGTATCGTGGCTTACGTTGCATGAATTAAGTACGAAAGAACTGCATTTGGTAGGTCTAAACCAATTTCTATACGTATGCAACGTACCTGATAGTCAAGTGACACATTATTTCACGCTATGTGTGTTCAATCTTTGGTTACCATAGTAACTGAAGTCACCTTTCCGCCGATGCGCGTTATGGCATTCTGGTTAGGCCTATCGCCGATGGCCGCTACTACGAGGAGCGTGGCGATCGAGGCAGCCCCAAACCGTAATAATAAACGGTACTTGAATTAACCGAAAATGGTAGAAATAAATTAATAACAAATGTCGTAAAACTTAGTATTGTTACGGATCATATTCTATTTTAAATCTATGAGCAGCACTTTGATTAAAAATAAAACATGTATTTACTTTTGTTGAAGCATCCTGACAATCTGCTTTCACGGGGAGTTACTTTCGGTTTCGGTTGGGTTTGTGATAGATCGGTGGGGAAACAAAACTACATTATTTATGGAGACGACAATAGAAAATAGGATTCCTACAGATACTAAACGAACCAGTGAGTGCATTTGGCAACAGTTTGTGCGCTTTCATAATTTCCTGCAAGCAGGCATTGTAAATTCAACCGAGAAACCACTGCAGGCCGTGTTATGCAAGTTGAAGTTTTATTTTAGAGTTGGGGTTTAAGAGACGGTATATTTTCGGAGGCGTAGTTTAAGTATCGATAAATTTTCTCAACCACTCGTTACATTACCAAGCTGATAAAAACACCTCGCACAAGCGCTCTGTATTTTTTCAGCTTCGGAATGCAACTCGTGATTGAGAAAATTTATCGATAAAAAACTACGCTCTCGTTATATTACTGAAAAAATGGGGGGAACCATTTCTGGCACAAGATGGCGGCATGCAACTCTCCACTTAGTGCTCATTAACATTGGGCTCATTAAAATTAAGCAACTTCGTGATAAAAGTTGTGCTGTGAAAAAATGAAGTAGGCAACCCCTGGTGTAAAATAAACCTAGCACTGCTTGGCCTGTGCGTGGAAAATTTTGGTTCGGCCTGTGCGTGGCAAATTTTGGTTCGGCCTGTGCGTGGCAAATTTTGGTTCGGCATATGCGTGGCAAATTTTGGTTCGGCATATGCGTGGCAAATTTTGGTTCGGCATATGCGTGGCAAATTTTGGTTCGGCATGTGCGTGGCAAATTTTGGTTCGGCATGTGCGTGGCAAATATTGGGTCGGCCTTGTGCGTGGCAAATATTGGGTCGGCCTTGTGCGTGGAAAAT